>JAVYJV010000106.1:0-287052 GCA_034509755.1 Anisodus tanguticus
CAACTATTATTCGTCAAAAATTAAATTCAAAAGAATCAAAAATTAAATTTCCAAAAAATTAAAACTAAAATGGCTGATGAAAAATTATTGAATCTTTATCAAAATTTACTTGATAAATGGGCATCCTAAAAATTTGAAACAAGTAGGTGTATTACTTGATGAGTTAAAAGGTCCCATTAATTGGAATTAAATTCTTACCAGTTAATATCCTGCTTCAAAAAAAAGAATTAATAATAGCAAGAGAAATTTTAGAAATTGATTGCACAATTTTTCTGCTTATGAAAAGGATATTCTTGCTTTTGAAAGATACTATGCACAATTGAAAACTTACTATTTTGATTTCAAGTAAATATTATTTTTTGTTTTTTTAAAATTTAAACTAATTGATTTTCTTTTAAAGAGATGAAATTCCAGAATCAGCTTATAAATATCAATTAATTGGTTTGAATTTATTATCTTTGTTAGCTCAGAATAGAGTTTCTGATTTTCATACTGAATTAG
This sequence comes from Anisodus tanguticus, assembly GCA_034509755.1. Taxonomy (NCBI): domain Eukaryota; kingdom Viridiplantae; phylum Streptophyta; class Magnoliopsida; order Solanales; family Solanaceae; genus Anisodus; species Anisodus tanguticus. Next base: position 502 of record JAVYJV010000106.1, read on the forward strand.
AGTTATTATCTGTTAAAGAACTCCAGAATAATATTTATATTCGTCATCCAGTTAGTCTTGAACAATGGTTAATGGAAGGTTCCTATAATAAAGTGTTCATTTCTAAAGATCAAGTACCTGCTCCTTCATTCACATCGTTCATTGATATTTTATTAAACACAATAAGAGAAGAAATTGGAAATTGCATAGAAAAAGCATATGAAACAATTAGTTTAGTTGAAGCTGCTAGAATGATTTATTTCAAAGATATGAATGAGTTCAAAAATTTTATTATTAAAAGAAATTGGAAAGTTGATCAACAAAATCAATTATTAGTATTTGTTGTTGCAGATGATAAAAAACAATTAAATATAGAAGTACCAGCTGAAATGTTAGCTTGTAGATCAGTAGAATATGCAAAAGAATTAGAAATGATTGTTTAAAACATTATTTACGAAAATATAAAAAAAAAATTTAATAAAAATTTTTTAATTAGACAGGTTTATAATCTAATTTTGTTTCTAATTTTTTAACATCACTTGAATTTACGTGCTGCTTTCATAAAATCTTCTTCAATACAATATTCTCTATCTGCTCTTATAGCAAATAGACCTGCTTCTGTGCATAAATTTCTTAAATCAGCACCATTGAACCCATCACTTAATCTGACTATAGCTTCATAATCTATTTCACCATGTTTTGCTATTTTTCTAGCATGAATTTTTAAAATATCTAATCTTCCTTGTTCATTAGGCAAGGAAGTTCTATTTTTCTATCTAAACGACCAGGTCTTAATAAAGCTGGATCTAAAGTATCAGGTCTATTTGTAGCCATGATAATTTTAACTTGACCCTAAAGAATCAAAACCATCCATTTGGTTAAAGTAATTCCATTAAAGTTCTTTGTATTTCACGACTGGTGCAGATGATCCTTCACTAAATCTTCTACCACCTATTGCATCGATTTCATCCATAAATATAATACAAGGTTGATGATCTTTTGCAAAATTAAACATTTCACGAATTAATCTAGCGGATTCTCCAATGTATTTGTCGACTATAGCTGACGAGACAACTTTCAAAAAATTTGCTTCGAGTTGAGATGCAACAGCTCTTGCTAATAATGTTTTTCCAGTACCTGGAGGCCCATAAAGTAAACATCCTTTTGAGAGGTGATTCCAACTCTTAAAAATAAGTCTGGATTCATTAAAGGCAATTCGATAACTTCTCTTAATTCTCTAATTTGATCAGCTAAGCCTCCAATGCTACTGTAAGCAACATTACCAGGATCTTCATGAGACATATTGTAAACTAAAGGATCAACTTCTCTTGGTAAATATCTCATTATTGTTAAAGTTGTCATATCTAAAGCAACTCTAGTACCAGATTTTAATCTTTCTTTATCAAGTTGTCTACGGCATCCTACAACATATCTAGGACCATTTGTAGCCTTAACAATGACTAAAAAAAAAAAAATTATTCTCATTTGATTCATTGTTGAAAATTATTTAACTTACATTTGTCTTCGGTCAATTGTTTCAATACTTCTCCTACAATTTGACCAACACTTTGCAAAGATTTTAAATCATTTTCACTTTTCTCAAATTGTTTATTTAGTTCTTTCAATTGATCACGAACTGAATAAAAAAAAAGTTAAAAAACTATTGTTTATCAAAAAAATTCTTAACTTACAGGTTTTTAATTTGACTTCAATTTCTCTATGTTCTTGTAGTTTTTTTCTATAATCAAGAAGAACTTTTTCTCTAGCAGGATCTAGTTGTTCCATTTTATTTTCCTTTTATTTAGATATGAAACAAAATTTTAAAACAACTAATTTTAAAAAACTAAATAAAATTTCAAGTCATCAGAGTGACATGCGCAGTTGTATACTAAAATGTATAAATAAGACGATTATCGATTGTGAATTAAATTTGAAATATTAAAAAACTAAATTTCAAAATCATATCAAAATTTATTTTAAAAGTTAAGCATTTAAAATAAACTATTAAAATGTCTTTTGTTACTGATACATTAATTTTTACTTCAATTATCTCACTGATTTATTATGGATTTTATTTTGAAGCATTCAAAAATGGTTTTTGAGTGTAATGATTCTTCAATTAGACATCCATTAAAGCCAATGGTAGTTGATTTTAGAATTTTATTGGCTGTTGTCTTCATTTTACCTATTATGATCATATTAATTGTTAAAAGAAAAGGTTCAAGCTATTATTTGAGAAATTTTTTGTATTGTCAATTAATTAATATTTTATTAACAACTTATTGTAAAGTTATTATTGGAAGACCAAGACCTAACTTCATATACTCATGTGCTCCAGATATAACTTGCAGTCTTGATGAAAATAAATTTATTGATAATTATTCTTGTACAACTAAGGAACGTCATTTATACAAAAACAGTAATGAATCATTTTTTTCTGGTCATTCATCTTTAGGAACTAGTACAGCATTTTTTTTAATTTTTTATTTGAATGAAAAGTTGAAAATAAATGGCCTCTTAAAAGCTCATTTATTCTTTATAATATTCTTGTTAGGTTTATTCCCAGGACTAACACAGTACAAAAACTTTTGGCATCATGCATCAGATGTAATTATTGGAGATTTAGTTGGTATTTTACTAGCTATCTTTAGCTATCATGGTACAAAATATTTTGATAGTTTTTCAAATAAAAAATCAAAGTCATACAAATCAAATGCTTGAACAAATCAAAAAAAATTAACCAAAGTTTGAAAAAAGTTGCTTATTTTTTGTTTACTTATTTTTTCATTGTTAAGTTTTAATTTAATTTTATCTATTTTTACTTAAAATGAACAAAGAAACTAATAAAGATTTAGAAGGACTACCTGAAAATTTTATGAACTATGAAGTTCGAAAAAAATTTTTTAAAAAAAGTATATGCTATTTTGACTTCTCAAATATTATTTACTGCATTAGTTGTATTGATCGCATATAATAAGTTAACATTTTTGTTTTTTGATGATTAAACTTTTTTTTAATTTTTATTTTGATTTTTACAGTAAAGAACTGAAAAATTATTTGCATCAACACAATTTAGCAGTTTATCTCATTGGGTAAATATTTTTAATCATTTTTTAACTTCATCTAAATTAGTTAATTTTTTTAGTTTAGTTTTGTTGATAGTTTTTTATATTATATTATATCTTACACGAAGATCGTATCCGTTGAACTTTTTAGTTTTGTATATTTTCACTTTTCTTTTTGCAACCAATGTATCTCTTGTGTGTATAAGATCTCAACCAGAAACCATTTATTCTGCTTGCTTTATAACTTTTTCTCTGTTTGCCCTATTAACACTTTTTGCTTTTATGAATTGTGTAAGTTTTAATAATACCTTTTTTTTCATATAAATAAATCTTTTTTTATATGTTAGGTTGACTTAACGAGATTTGGATCTATTATTTATTTTCTTTTCATCTTTAATGTTTTATTAACTTTTGTTTTAATAGGTCTTAGAATCATTTTTAGTTTGAAATTGAACTTTATATTCATCATAACTTGGATTGTTTTTTTGACCATTTCTTTAATTGTAATTATGAAATTTTATTTTTGATTTTTATTGACTCAAATTTTTTTTCAGTATATTATTTATGACACACAACTAATAATAGGCAATGGAGCTTATAAAATATCTGAAGAAGACTATATTTTAGCAGTCATCATGCTTTATATTGATTTGATGAACATTTTCGTAATAATTTTAGATTTGAAAAACTCGAATTAGAAAAAATAATTTTTAACCAATAGCTAATGAAGAATTGAAATAAAAAGAAAAAAATTTGATAAACAACTCAGTTAGAAAATAAAAAGCGAAAGTAGCTTATAAAAAAAAGGATTTAACAAACATTGTATAAGATTAAATTTCAAAATAATCCACAATTAAATCTTTTAATAAACTACAATTAAATAAATTTATTTTGAAGTTATTTTAATGATACTTGTGTTCACTTATTTAAATTAAATTTTATTAAATTTTACTCTTAGCTTAATATAAGCTTTCGTTAAAAAAAATAGAAAATTTTAAAATCAAACAAGTAAATGTTTTCTAAATATTTTTAATTAACTAAATTAATAAGAAGTTAATCAATTTTGAAAACAAACTTTTAAAAGACTTCATGAATTTTGAAATTATAAAATTTGTTTGAATTAATTATTTTAATAAAAAGGTCCTATTTGTTTTGAATTGAAATTGTTTTTTAGAAAAAATTTTTTTTCTTGAGAAACTAAAATTTGGAAAGAAATGAAAAAATTTAGAAAATTTTTCTTTATTTTTTCTTTTTGTTTGATTAATTTCTAAATCTACATAAACAAAATAGTCTTTCAATTTATTTATTTTTAAGCCAATGAAATCATCATCAATATAATTTTCTTTTAAATTTATTTCATAGAACACTTTCTTTCTTACTTTTTGTTTAAACTCCATCAAATACTTCAAGTTATTAATTAATAACTCAAATTCATTAAATGCATCTATCAATCGAGTTAAGTAAGTTTTAAACTCTTTTTCTAAAGTCTTTGATATTTTAGTTTGGAAAAAAATATTTTCATTAAACTTCAAAGTAGATAAATTAGTATTAAAATTATAGTTAATAATTAAATTATCATTGAAGCAAGATAAATATAAATTCTTAAGATCATCAATAAACTCATTCAAAACTAGTAACTGTTTATCATAAAACTTTAAATCAAGTTCTACACTTTTATTAAAATTAATTAGAAACTTATTTTGTGATATATTTTTATATAGAAAATCATCAAATGAATATACATCTTTTGAAAAAATTAAAAAAAAAATTAAAAAAATAAACTTCATTATTCAACAATTAAACGTTAAATGAGTTTATTTTTTTTCATTAAAATACTTTCTTAATACTCTATCAAATTTATTTCCTAATTCTTCTGCTAATCTATTTGGTAAACTTTCCAACACTTCATTAATAGTTAAATTTGTAGATGTTCTTTCTTGTAATAAATTTACAATACTTAATAAAGTAGAAATTATGTTTATGATATACTCTACAACTTCTGTTAATTGTTCCATAGAAGTCAATAATCTATAGTTTAGAATAAATAACTCAGAAATCACAGAATTTGGTTGATTAGGATTAAAATTATCATAGCGTTGCTTATAGTTTTGATTGAATAAACGATTTTCTTGAATATTGTTTGTACGATTATCATAAATATTATTTAAACGGCTATCATAAACATCATTAAAACGGTTATTGTAACCATTTAAACGACTATCATAAGCATTATTAAGACTACTATCATAAACATTATTAAAACGAGCATCATATACATTATTTAAACGATTTGCGTAAAGACTATTCAAATGATTCTCAAAGCTATTGCTTAGACGATTTTCATTCATACGAATTGATTGTGAATTTGAATTTAAAGATTGTAAATCAGAATTAATTGGTATTTGTTTATAATTTTTTGAGCTAACTGATTTATATGTAAATTTATAATTAGGACTCGATAAACTATCAAAGTTACTTAAAAATTTTGGTAAATTTTTTGATAAAACAGATTGTTGTTTTACAAATTCATCTTGATTTCTAGGTATATTGAAACGATCTCTAGTTATATCTTTAGTAGATGGTCCTATATTATAGTTTAATAAAATATCAATAAGTTCACCTAAACTACTTCCCTTAGATAAATTCAAATTTAAACTATTTTTACTAGTTGATTTTGAAGTAGATGAAGATTTTGAATTAAACTTATTAAGTCTTTCTCTTAATAAATTTCTTTTCAATTTAAGAACATTATTCAAATTTTTAATCTCTGGAGATTGGTTATTTTCATCATTAAACAAGCTTTTAAAATTTTTTAATGATTTAGATTCAGATGATTTAAAATTCAAAGATGATTTCAAAGATTTTGAATTATTAACTGTCTCAAAAATAGAATTTGTTTTAACTTCATCATTATTTAAAATTATATCATCTGACTCGTTGCTAGAACTAGTTGTGGAATTTGTTTTACCAGGTGATAACTTTTTAAGCTTTTTTGCCATTTAAAAAAATTTTATTTTTATTTTAATTTACAAATTTCAATAATGCGTACTTTAACAATAAAATTTTTATTTAAAAAAAAGAAACTTTTTTTTTGTTAAAAAGTTTTATTTTCTTCAAAAATTCAGTCTTTACACTGCAAACTAAAAAAATCAAACATTTCAAAAGTCAATTTTATCACAACTGAATTTTAAAATAAATTCTTTTAATACAATTCAATCTTACTAGTTAGTCATTCTTCAAAACAAATTTACAAAACTCTTACAGTAAATGGAGATCCTTTAAGGAAAATTTTAAATTAAAAATTTTTCAAAATTTTGTTTTGAATAAAACTTACCACGAATAGGTCTTTCTGCATATTTAATTTGAATTTTTATACTCTCCAGATGAGTGAGGCGTATAAGATAGTTTGTATACTCCGTTTTCAAATTGATTTTGTTTTAAATCAACATTTGCTTCTCCAGTTACAGAAAAACTTAATCTTCCTGGAGCTGCGTTTCTTGCATCAACTACAATCTCATTGTCTATTCCTATTATATAAAAATAAAAAATTTATTTTAAATAAAATTAGCTTAAAAAAAATTTTACCTGATAATCCATAAGTTAGTTTTCCTGAAGCTATAACACTAGCAACAGATCTACTTATCACGTTATCATATAAATCAAGAGGAAAAACATAATCATAAGTATACGGTTTAACCTTTTCTTCTAATGTCAAAAATGGAGCTCTTCCTCTAATCGGCACTATGAATGGGCTTCCTATTTTTTAATATTAAAAAAAAAATTTGAAAATGAACAAACTTCTTTTTTTTTGTAACTAACCTTTTACATTTATTCCACCAAATTTTATATAAATTTTGTATTCACCTGGTTTGCTTGGTATATATACAACTTTTACTGAATTTTTATCTGAGCAATCTAAAAACTTAAGAGGACAACTTCCAGGTCCTCCAATATAAACATATAATTCTTTTTTAGTTGTATTTTTGACTCCATAAATTTTGAAATCATTTTTAACATTAGGTACACCAGATATTAAACCTGAACCATTTGCCATAATATAACTGACCATTTTGATGAGTTTTTACTTAGTCTAAAATAAAGAAAAAATTTAAAAAACTTTTTTATCAAAAAAATTTATTAAAGAAAGTTTTTATGAAACAAAATATTAAGTCAACTTTAAATAACAACTAGCTTTTGAAATGAAAATTTATTTAAAATTTAATTTTAAAATGTAAACAAGTAAGTTTTATTTTTTAAATAACTCTTATATGGAATGGAGAACCAATAACATCTTGATCATCCCATCTTATGTTCAAACGATATTCACCAGCTGTATCTGTTTTATAATAAAGTCTGTAAACACCATCACTCAAACCACGATTTTTACTTTCAATATGACCAGGACCTTCTACTGACCAATGTAATCTACCTTGACCAGCATCTTTTACATCAACATTAATTTCATTATTAATATTACATATTCCAGAATATAAGCCTCTACCAGATACCTTTACTCTACTACATAAACTGCGTGATGCTTTTCTATCATAATCAGCATCAGCTTCTTGAAACTTTTTGTCAAAAGCATTTACTGGTTCAGTATTAACTTTACCAAATGGTGAATTTTGTGTTAAAACATTTTGACCACCACGTACATGTAAATTGAATGGACTACCTTTAACAGAAATACCATCATATTTAACTGTTATTCTATAATCTCCAGCAACTGTTGGTACATATTGTACTTTAACACTAGCATCTTTATCAAATGTTTTAATATCAGCTTTTGATGGTCCATCTATTGAAACACTTAAACCATGTATACCACCACGTTCAGTATAAACAGTGAATTCATTAATTTCATTTGTTTTACCAGAAATTAAACCAGAACCAATACACAAAGTACTTTTTGACATATTGAAACTTTTTTTTGTTTTTAAAATTTTATTTTTCTTGAAAACTTATTTACTTCTTGAAAGTCAAATGATTCTTTTTTTCTTAATTAATGAAAACAAAAGACATTTAAAACTAATTGCTAGAGAAAGCTGTAAATTTTACAAATGCAACTCATTTAAAAATAAAAAATGGATGAATTAGTCGACTAAATAAAGCCTAACTTAATTTTAAAAATCATATACAATCATTTTAAAGTAAGAAATGCTAAAAAAGATTTAGCTAATTTTAAAAGGACTACCTTTTACGGTTTGGCAAGTATAAACACAATTCACTAGATTTTAATTTTACTTTTTCTAGGTCAATTAAATTTAAAAAAATTCATGATTCACTAGACATTTATATGAATTTACAAAAACAAAAAATAAATTTATATTTAAATCAGCTTACCTGAATTTAAGAGATGATTTTTTAATTTTGATTATTTTAAATTTCTCTGCACAGAAATTATAGTCAACTTTTAAAATGAAAACTTCTAAAAATAATTTTTTGAAAGAAACTTCAAAGAAAAAATTAATTAATTTTTAAGAAAGAAGATTAAATGATAAATTTGATAAAAAGTTTTAAATAGAAAAAGTTTTGAAGAGAAAAGTTTTGAAAAGTTTTGAAGAAAAATTGATTAAAAAACTTTTTAACAAAAACTTCTAAACAAATTAAAGATGAAAATTTAAAAAAAAATTAAAAAAAAAGGTTTACAAAATCAAATTAATCAAACTCATCCAAAATTTTGATTTGACTTAAGCTTATATTAAAAAATTTAAATAAAAAAATTTAAAAAAAAATTAGTTGCACAGTTGAATTTTTGAATAAACTTTGAGTAATGAATATTTGCTAAGTTGATAAAAATTCGATTCTTGCTGAGACGCTCAAGTTTTGCTGGCAATGGAAGTTGTTAAAAATGATTAAAAACTTGGTTAGTAAGATGAAGTGATAAAGTTTTGTTGTGTAAAAAAAAAAAAGTTGAATTTATGAAATATTCATTCAAATAAGATCTTGTTAAAAATTTTCTAAAATTAATATTAGTTAAAAGCAATTTCAGTTTTCATGTTGAAGATATAAATAAAATATAATGTTTTTGAAAATGTCAAATAATTAGATCACTGTGTCAAAAAAAAAATAAAATTTTTTTTTTATAAAAATATTTAAAGGGTTATTTATTAATTAGCTTTGAAAATATTTTCATTTTTAACAATACATTTGATGATCTGGCTTGAAAGGTTTATTAGCAAAGAAAGCAGCCAATTTAAAATATCTACATCTCATTACTTTTGCTGCTGCTTTTGGTTGTCTATCTCGTGTGAATAATCCTTTGCGATTACCTAAAACTCTAGTATAATCTGCTTTTGTCATAAAATCGGCAAAATTCCAGTAATGCTCTCCAATAAAATAATTCTGTTGTATTAAATCATTAAAACCATCAAAATGATATTTTAAATATTCAGATTGATAATCTTCACTAAATAATTTTGATGGGCTTTGATGTAAACCAGCAACAGTATCAGCTCCATATTCAGAAATCATCATTGGTTTTTGATATTTCTGATAAAATACATCAAATTCTTTTTTATTTGATTTTTAATTAATTCAGTTTTACCTCCATTATTATACCATGCAATATATCTATTTAACATAATAACATCTAAATATTTACTTAATTGACAATTTTGAGCTCTTTTATTTATTGCAGCGGTTATAAGTCTAGTATTATCTAAACTACGTGCAAATTCAGAAACATGTTTGAAATATTCATTTGCTTCAGGACGATCAGATTCAGCTTCATTTGCAATCGACCAAAAAATTACTGAAGGATGATGTTTATCTCTATTTATTAAGTTCATTAATTGATATTTATGAACTTCAAGTAATTCATTATTAAATTGACTTAAACTAACAGCTGGGCATTCATCTATAATTAAAACACCATATTCATCAGCTAAATCCATTAATTCTTCACTATATGGGTAATGAGATGTACGAAAAGAATTGGCATTCATCCATTTAATTAAATTAAAATCTTTTATTAGTAAAGCTAAATCTAAACCTCTTCCTTTAACATCCATATCCTCATGTTTACCAAAACCAGTTAAATATGCTCTTTTATTGTTTATAAATAAAATATTATCAACAAACTTGATAAATCGTATACCTGCTTTAATATTAATTTCATCAATCAAACCTAAATCTATACTATTCAATAATTGTATATTCAAATTATATAAGTATCCGGGTTTTTTACTCATTGAAAGAGGCCACCAGTATTTAGGGTCATTAACAATATCTTTACCTGAACTACCTTTTGTTTCTAGAGCAATATCTCCTTTTTTATCAATCAATGTAACTTTAATTATTTGATCAGATAAATCAGAGCTTAATAAAACTGAATAATTAAAAATTACAGTTTGGTTATCATCAATAAAATTAAAATCCACTTTTTCAATGTAAATTTTAGGTTTTGTATAAATAGAAACACTTCGGTGAATACCAGCGTAATTATAAAAATCAAATGCAGATGTTGTTATTAAAAAATCTTTTGGATAAACATATTCAGTTGAATTTTGAGCTTTATACGTATTTGCTTGAGGAATTGTTGAATTCATAGTTAAGATATTATTTACAGCAACTTTAATTGAATTTAAAGAATTAATTTTTATGTATTCTGAAGGTAAAATAAACTCAAATGGTAAATGACCACTAGAATGTTGACCTATGAAATAATCATTTAAATAAATTTCACAATGATAATGAACAGATCCAAAATGAATAAAAACATCTTTTTTTTTATCTTCTAAAAAACTTTCATGTAAAAAAAAGCTTTTTTCATACCAAAACCAACCAATATAATCTCTGATAGTATAGTTTTGAGTTATATCATTAAAGCTTGATGGAACAGGCATTAATATTGAATCAGAAAACTAAATTTTAAAAAGGAGAAAAAATTTTTAAGATAATTTTGCTAGTGAATGAAAAAAAACAATTAGGTTGCCTTTTAAATAAAAAACTTAATTCTATTAAAATAAATTGATTTTAAATAGGTTTAGTTTTTAAAGAAAAAAATTTGAAAAAAAAATTTTATACATCATCTAAGGGTACATGTTGTTGTCTATCTGTCATTAAACCGATTTGAGGATCTAGTTTAAAATTCCATATTCCATCTAATAATTTAATTTGTCTTGTTGTCGTTTCTGATGGTTTGATATAGCATTCAATAAACTTGATAATACTTATGAAAAATAAAAAATTTAAAATTCTTCTCATTTTGAAAAACAAACTTAATCTAAACTTTTGAATTAATCTGCAATTGTTTTTCAACTACCCATATGATAAAATAATTTTTCATGAAAAAGCTATTTCTGAAAGCAGGTTAAAATTTTATTAATAAATAAACTTTTTTGATTTAATTTTGTATTTAGATTTATAGTCATTATAAACTAAGATAATTCAAACATTATATTATTCTTTAATAAAAATAGATCTTAAATCAAATGTTGATCAAACAAATTTATATAGAAATTTATAAACTAAATAGATTATTTTTATTATTTAGATTTTTGATTGATAAACTCTAAGTTTAAAAACCTTAAAGTTTTTCCTCTAAATATTCTAAAGAAAAATTTTTCAAAAAAAAAAATGTCAAAGTTTTTTTTGACAATTTAAAGCTCTTCAAAATTTGAAGAAGTTAGCATTTTAAAAAATAATCTTATCTTTTAAAAAACCTTTTCATAAAATTGATTAATTTACAAAAGTGTTTAAACTTTAATCTAATTTTATGAATTGAAAAAAGGTGTTTCTTTAAAATATCTATTTTAGAAGATTAAAAAAATTGTGTCTTCATATAAAATTTTAAGAAAATTGGTAATTTAAGTCAGTTGTTTTAAATTTCATAATAAGGTTTTTATAACTTGTGTTTGTTTTGACAAGTTTTTATCTATTTTGACAAATTTGTTTTTAATTTAATATACAACTTTTTATCTTTATTGATAATTACTCACTCAAAAAAAAATATTTTTTTTGAATTAAACTTCCTAGAATTTTTTTTTTGGAAAATAACTTAATAATCTTGACCTTTCTTTGTCTTATTCTTTTTAAAAATTTTACATATTTCTGAAATCAAGATCAATTTTTTTCATCAGAACATAAATTTAGTTTAAAAATAGTTTTTATAACATTTTTTTGCAGTTCTTCAGCATCTGATTTTTTAACACCAAAACCTTTGTTTTCATTCAAAAATCTAAATATCTCTGTAATCATTTTTAAATTTTTTTGAGTTTACATAAAAAAACGCATTTACATTCAAAAATTAATTTATTCAGAAAAATGCTTTTACATTTTTAAAGTTTTTACTAACTTTGTAATAGATTTGTAATTATGTATCACTTTACATTATTTACTAGCCATGTATTCTACTTGCTATGTATTCTATTAGCTGTTTATTCTACTAACTATGTTTCTTTTGGCTAGTTTTCTTTTGATTCATTGGATTGAATAGTTTTGTTTTTTTTTTTATAAAAATGAGTATCTCTTAATTTATGCAAATAACTTTGTATTTACTTTTTTAATTAAAAATCTTTGCGTTAAGAATATTTTTTATTTTAATCTTTTAAATATCTAACTTATGAGTATTAAAATAACTTTGTATTTCTTTCAGCACAATATTTTTTGTATTTGATTGAACTTGAAATTATTAACGCTAATAATTTTAATATTTTTAAGAAGTTTTGTTTTTTTAAACTTTTAATACAAATAGTTTTTAAATTAGTTTAAACTAAATTATCTAAACTTTATTTAAACTTCAAATAAAATTTAGATTTTCACTTCAAGTTGGTAACATAAAAACTTATATTTAGATTTAATAAGTTAAAATTCATTATTCCATTGAATTGATTCAATAAAATTATTAGTTTTGTTAAAAACAGTCAATATCGTTTAAAAATTATCCTCAAAGCATCTTATGAATTTATAAAAATTTTAATTATTAGAAATATGAAAAATATTAATAAGATTTTTTTTTTATCTGATTCAGCTTTCATAATTAATTTACGTGTTTCAACAGCTAATCAAAAAAATAATTTAAAAAGTTTTTTAGTTCATAAAAATTAACTTAATTTAATAAATTAATTTTAATTTAGTTCGATTATTAATTTAGCTTAATCATTAATTTAGTTTTATTTAATTTAGCATAGTTTAATTCTAGTTTATTCTTATTCAATTCAACAAGAACATTTTTTTTTTAAATTAGTTCGAATAAAATGTTTAGTTTGAGTTTGTTAATTTAGTTTTGATTTACATTTAGATTCAGTAAACTATTTTGGATTTTCATTAACTTTGCTTTCTGTAAGTTTTTTGGAAAAAACAAGAAATTTTAATCTAGATAAATATATTCTCAGAGAGCAATAAAGTTTATTCTACACAAGAAAAAATTCGAAGTTATTAAAACTTAGTTCATTAATTTACCTAGTTTTTTATCAAAATATTCAACAACTTATCTAGTAAATTTGAAAACTTAAGTATTTATCAGTTCAATGCTACAAAGAAATTTATAACAATTTTTCATGTATTTTTTTTCTTGTAAATCATTAGGTTATTAGCAAACAATCGTATGATTTCTTTGAATCTGTTAAAAATAAATTTCAAAAATATGCATTAAAATTAAATTTTTATGAAAAAAATATCAATTAGTTTCAAACCTAATGACCACAAAAAAAATTATTGGTTATTATGACAAATATATAAGTTCAAAATTTAAACTTACTTATAAAGACTGATCATTAAGTTCTTTGTAAACCATTTAAACTAAAATTAAGTAAGAATAAGACAAAAGTAATAAACAGCTGGTACTAAAAAATAATGAAGATTTTTGATGAATAATTTTGGAAGAAATCTAGTAAAAGTAATTGAAGAAAAAGAACTCCTAGATGAGCAAAATCAATTGTTGAAAAGATTTTTATAAATGACAATATGTTTGAAATTTTGTATAAAAAAGTTTAGTTAATTTAAAAATGTACTCTCATTAAACTATGAATCTATGACTAGTAAAAAATAATTAAATGTTGTTATTTTATAAATTTGCTCTTTGGTATAACTATAAAGATATTATTTGTTTGAATTTATTGAGTTTAAACTTGGTTTATGATAAATGAAAAATCTTAAGCATTGTTTAAAATGAGAAAAACTAATTTAAGTTTAAAGAAATTATATAGAAAGCAAGAAAAATGAAGTAAAATTGATGATAAAATTTTTCTTTAGTACAAAGTGATTCAAAAAGTTAGTAATGGTATTATAAAAATAAATTTTAGTCAATTTTATAGCTTAATTACTTTATAAAGTTTATCAACTAGAAAAGGTAAATAAAAGTATAAAACCATTAATTAGCTTAAACTGGTTCATTAAATTTGCAACTTTAAAATTTATTTTAATAAATTTAACTCTCTATAAACTAGAAATTTATTAAAATGTTTAAAAAGATATTCAAATTTAAAACCATATAAAAAGCTTAAAAAAAATCAAAGTTTTTAAAGAAACTTTGAATAGAAATTTAGAATAGATGCTTATTATAGAGACATGAAATAATCCTTATAAAAATCTAAGTTTTAATAACTCAAATAAAAAGCTAAAAAAATCACTTAATTAGTTTTAACAGCCATATAAATAGTTTTCACAAAATATTTAAATTGAGTTTAAACAAAAAAAATTTAAAAAAAAATGATCAAAAATTAAAGTTCTAAAGTTTTAAAGTTTTGTAATTAAATAGAAATTTCGTACAGAAACTTATGCAAATATTTGAATAAAATTTAAAACAAAATTTTTAGTTAAAAATATAAGTTCAAATTTAAACAAAGTGTGTTTATTCAAAAAAACTAAGTTAGTTGAGAGAAGTTAATTAAGATTTGAAATTTCCTAACTTAATTTTAAAAAAATTGGAATAAAAGCTTAATGAATTGAAGGAAAATAGAATTATTATGCTTAAATCAATAGAATTAAAATAAAAAAGAATGTCTGATACAGAAATGCTAATAAGAAATTCAAATAAAATATTAGCTTAAATAAAGTCTAAATCAAAAAACTCAAATAAATAATGTCTGAAGATTCAAATTCAAACAAAGTTAAAAACTTATACAGATATTCAAATAAAGCATAAACTTAAACAAAAATTAATATAAAAGAAATTAGAGTTTAAAATTAAGAAATTAGATTTAAATAAAGAAAAGGCTGTTAAGGTTGGCTGAATAATATCTTCAAAAGAATATTATCATTGAAAATTTAATACCAAAATCATTTGATTATACTATAAAAATATTTACAAGCATCTTAATCTAAAACAATAAAATTTATGACTAGAACTATTGAATATTGAAAATACTTTAGGTATTAATTTAAAAATAACAAGTGTTTTGTTAATTTATTTGTTTAGCATTTATAGAACAATTTAATAAAATTTTATATAGCTACTGAAATTGTATCACTAAAAAAAATTTAAAGATAAAAAAACTTTCTTCATTAAAATTAAAAATTTAGCTTTGTGATCTAGTGGTTTTATTTATTGACAGTTAGAATTAATATCTTCTAATGCTTTACTCAGATTATTGATTTTTGAACATGTTGTTTCTAAAATATTTTTAAGATTATTTTTCTAAATTCAGTTTTCTATTTTTTAAATCAACCAGTTTTTTTCTAAAATTTGTTTTTCTTAATTTGTTTCTCTTAAATTTGTTTTTCTAAAATTTGTTTTCTAAAATCTGTTTGTTTTAAAATGTTCACCCACTCATTCATCAATTATTCAAATGAATATTTAATAAAAACTAATAACAGTATTAATTTAAATTTATCAACTTTAAATTATGATGAAAGTTTCAATCAAAGCTTAGTGATAAAATCTGAATTGATTAACAGTACATATAATTCAACAGGTTTAGAATACTTATCAATAAATTATTTACAAAAACCTCAAAATAACTATGCTGTAATATATATAACTTTATTGATAATAACTTGCATTGAAATTTTAGTTGGGAATACTTTACTTATTTATACAGTAATAAGTGGAAAACTATTTGGTAATAAATTGACCACTAGTTATGTTATAATGTCATTATCAATTGCTGACTTATTAATAGGTCTTTTAATTATGCCTTATTATATAATTGTTGTACAATTTTGGTCTATGACAGACAAAAAAACTTGGCATTATGAAGTTTGGATCAATTTGGAAGCAAGTTTAACAACAGCATCTATTTATAGTTTATTTTTAGTAACATTAGATCGATATTTAGCAATCAAATATCCAATAAAATATACAAGAAAAATTTCCAAAGTTAAAGTTAAATTAATCATTGCTTTAATATGGATTTTATCTATTTTAACAACATTTTTGAGTAGTATTTTAATGTTAATTCTGAATTATTTATTTGAAGATATAGACCAAAGAGCTTTTAGTAAAAAACAAATTGAGAAAAATTTATATTTTCATGTTGTATTAGCAGTTTTAACATTTTATTTACCATTTTTTTTAATTTTATTTTTCAATTTAAGTACCTATTTGATTATTAAAAAACATTTAAAAGATAAAAACTTGAAAATCAAAAGATTAAGTAATTTTGATAGTAATAGATCTTCACAGCAAATGTTAATTGATGGTAAAGTTCCTACAACTTCTGGTTGTCAATCAACTTATAATACAGTGTTAAGTCAAAATGATAACTCAAACAAACTGTGTTTAAGCTGTTTCACTAATCAAAATTACATAAGTTTAATTAGTGGAGATCAAGTTGATTATAATAACAATTCAAATTTGTTTTTTAAAAATAGTTTCAAATTAAATAATTTCAAAAGTTTATTAGCTAACCGTAGATGTTCTTTATGTACTTGTCAATTGACGCAGCAAGTAGTCAAAGATAATAATGAAAATTCAAATAATTATAGTTACCATTTCAGTTTTACAAAACAAAATTTTAATAGCTTAATTAATTCATTAACATGGAAATCTTTTCATCGTAATTTTGTTGAAAAGTTATATCAAAAACAAAAGGAAGGTTTAACAAAAAATTATTCATTTGTATCAAAAGAATTTAAACTAATTAAATTATTAGCAACAATTAATCTTTGTTTTATTGTTTGTTGGGTACCATATTATACATATTTAGAACTAGTTAGATTCAACTTGGTGAATTTAAATTATAATTTATTTGACTATTTATTGTTTTTAGGCTGGTTAAATTCAGGACTGAATACTTGTATTTATTTACATTTAAGTAAAAAATTTCGTAAAGAAATTAAACAAAGGTTGTTTTGTTTCAAATAAACTAAAAAAAAGTTTTCAAGAAAAAAAACAATTTTGGTAAAATATTTTTTTAAGGAAAAACCAACTAATTTATTGATGTCTGTAAATATAGTTAAATGAAATTTTTATCTCAAAAAAAAAAATTAAAATCTCTATTGTAAATAAAAATAATCTAATTTAAAAAACTATACCTGATCTTTTTTGTTTCTTTTGAAAAAATCCCTTTTTTAGGGACCATGTAGATAAAAAAAAATTTACTTTAATAATAGCGCATGTAATTTATTTGTTTATTTTTTTTTCTAATTATTTTGTGGTTAAAACTTTTTTTATTTTTAGAATTTATTTTAATTTAAGCCCAAGATGGCTGATCCACTTTCTTTATTACGACAATTTAATGTAAACAAAAAAGAAATAAACAAAGTTAATGATTATATTTGTTTTGGAGAATATTGTTGGCCGAAAGCAGTTAAAACAAATTATATTGTTTATGGGTAAATTTTATTATAAACTAATTTTTGAAAGAAATTAAAACATTTTAATTTTAGATCTTCTCGTGATGGACCAAATAAAGAATATTATACATTAGAGTGTTTATTGTTTTTACTTAATAATGTAAATTTACCTCATCCTATTTATGTAAAACAAGCTGCAGCTGAAGGTGTACCAGGTTAGACTGATATAAATTATTTTTGTAAATTTATTTAAAAAATAATTTTTCTATAGTTGTAAGACGTCCTGATAGAAAAGATCTTCTTGCTTATTTAATTGGTGATACAAATACTTCAAATAGTATTGATAGAAGTGCACCATTAGAATTGCCTGTCACTTATGCAGAAGTTGTAAGTTTAAGCTTGAAATAAACTCAATTCATTTAATCAAATTTTTATTCATTTAGGCTAAATTAGGTAACGATTCACAAAATCAATCATCTAGTTTGAATTTACAAAGTTCAATCAATTTAACACGCGATATACAAGATGGAGAAGAAATACCAAATAAAATTGCTAAATCAGATGTTGTACAAAAAGCTAAAGAACAATTTTCTGCCAGATTAGATGCTCCTAAGTTAAAAAAACCTTTATCTAATTTAACAGGAGATGGAATATTAAATGATCAATCTTTATCTGCTACTACTACTTCTTTAAGTGAAGCTATGAGTATTGAAAAGATTAATGCTTTAAAAGCTAAACGTTTAGCTAAGAAAAGAAGCACAATTATAGATGCTGAGAATGAGTTTGAAAAAGAAGCTAATCAAACAAGTAATGTAACTGGTTCTAATATTTTGTTTAAATATGATGCTGGTTTTACAAAAGAAATCCAAAGTAAAGAAAGAGTTTGGAGAAATAGGTCCACAATTTTACAATCATCTGGTAAAAATTTTGCTAAATCTATATTCACTAAGTTACAATTGATCAAAAACCGTGAAGAGGGTATCAAAAAACCAATGAATAATTTAAATAATTTCAGTATGACTACACCTTTACAAAGACAACAACAGCCAATGTTATTCTCTATGACATCATCAAATCAAAGCTTAAGTCAACAACAACAATATAATCGTTATGACCAAGAAAGATTTAATAGATCTGATCCAGCTATAGGTTTTAAAATTGACACAACAGGATCTTATCATGGTTTGCAATTAAAAAATGTAACTGAAGGTTCTGTAACACCTAAATCATTAACCGGTACTCCTTTACATTTTAATTCAAGTTCAAATCAAAATTCCGCACAAAAACCACAAAAAAGAGTTTCTCGAACACCTATCATTATTGTACCTGCAACACCTACATCATTAATTACAATGAATAATAGTAAATATATTTTACAAGATTTAAAATTTTTAGAAACTAAAGTAGCAGGAGATCGTAAAGAAATTGACGTATTAATACAAAGAAAAAAACCTGATAATTCAATTGCTATGTATAGAGTTATTGATAATCCTTTAAAATTACAAGAACAAGACTGGTATGTTATTTGAATTTGGTTTATTTGAACTTAATTGAATGGTTATTTTTTTTTTAGGAATCGAGTAGTTGCTGTATTTGTTCAAGGACCAGCTTGGCAATTTAAAGGTTGGCCATGGCAAGGAAATCCTGTTGAAATATTTGCTAGAAGTAAGCTAATGACTTTTTTCATTTAATTTTGTTCTAAATATTTTTGTTTTTTAGTTAAAGCGTTTCATTTAAAATTTGACGAAATGAAATTAGATGCAAACGTAGCTAAATGGAACGTCGAAGTTATAGAATTATCAAGAAATAAAAGACATTTAGATAGAGCTAATTTATTAAAATTCTGGTCAATTTTAGATCAACACATGATAAAGCATAAACATTTTCTCAAATTTTAATCTCATTTAATGCAAAATAATATTTATAATACTCGTCAGCATGTATTATTTTTTATTCTCTTAACCTAATTTTTGTATTTTTTTATTTAAATTAATTTAAAAAATCAAATTATGTAAATAGCTAATCATTAGAAGAATAAATTTATTTTTTATTAAAGTATTATGTAATTATGGAAACTTTTAATTGATATTTTGTGAGTTTTTGTTAGAAACGAAACAAAAGTTTTTTTTTCTCATGAAACATTAGAAAACCTGGCGCCAACTTTTTTCAGTTGAAAAGAAAAAATTCAAATTTACCTTTCTAATTCCATAGTTTTTTTCATTGTAAATGGTCATTTTGTTTTTTTTTCTTTTTTTGGAAGAAAAGAAATTTTAGTTTTTTGGTTCTCAATTTTATTTCAATTTTTCTAAAGCTAATTCTATTTAACAATTTTTATTTCAACTTTAATCATCTTTTTTTGTAAATGTAAGTTAATTTTTCAAAAACTTTTATTTAAATTTAGTTTAAATTTAATTTAATTTTCACTGAATTGTGCCAGTCAATTATTTCTTTGAATTAAAAACTATTTTTTCAGCTTTTCTTTAAGAGATATGAGAAACTATTTTTTCAAAGTCTTTAGGAAGTAAATAAAGAAAAAGACTTTGATAAAATAGATAACTATTGTCTCTTATTGGTCAACATTAAAAAAAATCAATTATCTGATTAATTATTAATCGATAAATCTTTTTTTAAAAAAAATTTTTACGCGCTTTTAAATTTTAGAAAAAAAACCAGCGTTTGCGCATTTATTCATTTTCCTTAATTTTTTAGAAAACAATTTTTTGATTTGTTTACTAGTTTGTGTTTGATCAAATCTTCGTTTTTTTTTTAATTTTAGAATGTCTAGATCCAATAATAGAGTTCCAACAATAGCAACTCTGTTGCTATTATATGAAATTTTTAAATTTGCTAATGAATCAGGTAAAATTCTAATTAATTTTTTAATTTAAAAAAATTTCTATGGTTTGTTTTTCAAGGAATACCTCCAATTACCTTATTCACTGTTGGAGCCCAAATAATGATTTTTTTCAAAATTATAAGGGTAAAAGTCTATTATCATCAAAAAGTTAATTTTAACTTTTAAATTTTTCTTTAAGGTTCCATGGGATGATACTTCAGATATTTGTATGAGTGTTGATAAAATAGTGAATAAAGGAGATTATAGAAGATTGTTTTTTGGAGCTTTAGATCATGGAGATGATGTTCATCTTTATTATAATATGATTTCTTTAATGATGAAAGGAAAATTTTTAGAAAGCTTTTTTCAAAGTGGATTTTATATAATGATGTTGATCGGTCTTACTATTTTTACTAACTTAACATATCTATCCATAAACTTTTTATTAAGTTTATTCTTAATGGATTATACATTCAATTATAGTTGTGCTGTTGGATTTTCAGGTACAAAATACTTTATTTAGAATTTTTATTCTAAACTTATTTTTTATCGTTTAAGGAACTTTATTTGCTATGAAAGTTGTGATAAGTTATTTAGAAGATTTGCAATCAGAGTATAAAGATATTTCAAGATTAAGAAAGTATGGTGTTTGGTTTGAATTATTTTATATTTCATTAATTACACCAAATGTTTCATTCATTGGCCATTTAGCAGGTATTTTAGTTGGTTCATTATTCTGCTATGGTCCTTTAAGAAAAATGTTGCAATATCCATGGGGTAAGTAATTTATTTTTTATTTAAATTCATTTAATTTAAATAAAACTATATTTTTTTTTAGTGTTACGTTAAATTAAGTTTTTCAAATGAGTACTTGGAGTTATTATATTCTTAAAAATATTTTAGTTGTATTAACAAAATGAAAAAAGTTAGTAAAGTATGAAAAATTTTATTGAGATTAGATTTTCAAATTCAATTTATTTATATGTCAATCAAACCAAGTATTTATCAATGGGAAATTCAAAGTATTACTCGTTCATTATAACTTTATTTTTGTAAAAAATTTATTATACTAAAATTCATTAAAAAGTTTCAAAAATCAATTAAAAAACTGAATATTAAGTTCTTGCAAATCAGAACTGATTAATCGAATTATATCATTGTACATCTGTTTCCATTCATTAGTGTTTATTTCTCTTTTTGAAACAGAACTAAAAAAAAATTTAATTAAATGAAACTAAAAAAAGAATTAACTTACTTGTAAAAATTATCTATAATTAATTTAAGCTTATTCTCATCTTTTTCTCTAGCTAAATCTAAGAAAAATTTATTCAAGTAAGCAACATCTTCATCAAGTAAATCTAAAAATTAAAATTTTTTTTACTAATTAAACTTCAAATAAAAAAAATAAAAAAACCTTCTTCTGTTTGTATCCATTCATTAATTAATTCATTCATAGTTTCTACATCAGTTTCTCCACATATATTAGGTTTATTCAATACGCTATTTAAACTATCCGAAGTATCCTGTTCATTTTTCTTCAATAAACTATCTATCGGTCCGTATTTAGTTTTTTTCGCAATTGGTGACTTATTTTTATTTTCTCTTTTTTTTGGCATTTTACTTTTGCTGCATTTTTTAAAAAAAATTTATTTGGATTGTAATCGAGCAAAATTTAAAAAAAAGTTCAAATTTTAAATGAAAAATTAATTGAAATTGGTTTGTTTAGAAATTTGATTAAAATCCAGTGAAAACATGTATTATTAAAATTTTGAATTAGTTTTTTACCGCCATTATTTAAGCCGCCGTTTTTTTTTGTCAGCCATTTAATTCTTTGTTTTTTCATTTTTTTACTACCACTGGCTTAGCTTTTGACAAAAGTCCATTTTATGTTACAATTTTATTTTTTGGCTTTTTTGTTTGACTTTCAATAAATTTTGGTTATAAGTATTTTTTTTCTTTAACTTAATTGGGTAGTTAAGATAAGTATATGATTAATTTTTGTTAATTCATCAAGATAAGTATTAATTTGTTATTATTTTTTTTTTAATTTTTTTACTAACAAACTACTAACCAAAAATTAAAACTAACCAAAAACTAACTAAAAAATGAAAAAGTGCCAGTCAATAGAAATTTCATTTTCTTTTATTAACTAAAAATAATAACTGATAACTAATATTCTTTTCCAAAGAAGTTTTTTTCTCTAATTAGGTTTTGATCTTTAAAAGTAAAAATTTTCTAAATGATAAGTCGATTAAAGGCTACTATTTCAAAAAATTTTTGTTTGAGATGCATTTTTTTTGTACAAAACTTTTCTTGAAATGGTGACTTTTTCTTTTGATGTAAAACTCCCAAGTCTTTTAAAGACGTTCAACTTTATCAACAGTGGTCAATAAATTCATTATCAAGTTTACTGTAATCTGATGTAGAACAATTTAAGAATATTGTTAAACATAAAAAAAGTTTATTAATTTAATAGATATTAACAAGTTAAAAAAAATTATTCATAAAATCAAATTCAAAGTTTTTGAATCGATGAATAGTTAATAGTTTTCTCTATTATATCTACAAGGTGATTGTTTCATTGTCTTTTCTTTAAATAATGAAAGATGTTTCAAGTTGATTAAAGATCATTAAAACAAAATTTGTTAAATTTTAAAATAAAAGCTAAAATCACCAAAAAAAAATTGGCTAATTGTTATAAGAATTTTAACTGTTAATAATAAAGTTTTTAAGGTCCATTTTAATAATGACCTTGTATTTTTTATTTTTAGTTTTTGAATTGCTTGCTAATTTCTATAGCTTGATTAATGTTATATAGAGAAACTTTTTTTCTTCAATTTAGAAATAACATCTATTCAAGAGGAAAATTGTTTTTTAAAATTGAAATTTTGAAATATTCTTTTAATAAAATTCAGATCTTATTTTAAACTTTAATACCTGAACTTTCATAACTAAAGTTTTATCAATAAAATTTCCTAACCTTGTTAATGAAAATTTAATTTCACTCTCAAAATCAATAAGTTAAATTAGTTTTTTTTTGTAAAAAAAAATAAAAACTTTACACCTGAGGCATAGTAATTTAAAGAATAAGTTTTCTCAATTTATAGATTTTTTAAATATTTCAAATTTATTTCAAGCTAATTGAGAAACAAGGTATTATATAGTTAAATTGAATTCGTTTAATTAAATTTAATAATTGTTTCTTCAAGTTTTTTGAACTATTATAGGTGTTCATACTAGAAATTTTTTGTTTTAATGAATCATAATTATTAAAAATTATTTTAGCTAAAAACAATTAAATTTTAAGAGTTAGAATTTTAAACTTAAAATAATATTTAAAAGCTTAGATAATTTCTTCTATTCATTTAGTATGAGTTAAATTAGTTTCATTTTAAAAATCATTTTTTTAACTTAGGATTTTCAAATAAACTTCTTTCATTTTAAATTTCTTATTCAAAACTTATATTTTAGTTAATTTCTTGTATATTTGCTTTTAAAATAACTTTCTACTTATACTATAAATTGTTGCTTTATACTTGTAGTATTCACAGATTATGCTTATGAAAACTATGTTTATGAATAAATTCTTAAAATGGATGTAAAATTTTTTGATAAACTTGGATAATTTTTAGTTTTAAAATCATTTAGTTATTGTAAATTTCTATTTATTTATGATTCTCTTTCTATTTATCAATATTTTTCCATTTAATTTTCTATTTAAGAATATTTTTCTATTTCTTAAGATCTTTGTTTTTCTAAATAATTTTCTTTCACTAAATATCTTTGAGTTTCTAAATATCTTTGAGTTTCTAAATACTAAAATGTTTCTAAATACTAAGGATGTTTCTAAATACTAAGGATGTTTCTAATTTTTTTTTATGTTTTTTGAGAACATTTTTATGCTTTAAAATAACTTTATATTTTTAAACAAAATTATGTTTTAAAATGATTTTTTTAGATCTTATATAACTTCTTAAGATAATTTTTAATTAATGAAAAACTTTTGATTAAAAGATTTCAATAATTTTGTTGAAAAATTTTTAATCAAAAATCTTCTAGTCTTCTATTTAAAGATAATTTTATATAAAATTTAAATCATTAATCTTTTGTTAATTTTAAATTTGAAAGGTGTAATTCAATTTCAAATTAAGAATGGATGAGATTTTTTTACAAAAAAAAAGAAAAATTTAAACAGTTGAATAGAAGATTATCAATAAAAATTTTTTTTTAAAATACCCTAAAATTTTATTGTTCTATTGAAGGTAAAAAAAGATGAATGAACTTAATAAGATATTCACACAGTTTTAATTTCAGATAAGTTATAAGATTAATATATATTTAAAAATAGAAAACATTTTTATTGATTTTTTTATAAAAGTATTTTACACGGAAGTAATTTTCTTTGAAATTACTATTTTCACGAAATTTACAATGAACTTCTCTGTTAGAGTATATTGAACGTTCAACTTTAAATAAAAAAGTCAAAGGTCTTTGAACAGAAACTTATGTTTTTTTTTTCTTAAAACAAATTAGTTAATTAGATCATTTTTTAAAATCATTTTTTATTTAATTTATCTAAATCAATGCATTATTTAGATTTAATTTTCAAATTTTTAGAAAATTAATTCAAATTTTTAAATGAAACAGTTTGAAAAAAACGTTTAGAAAAAACAGGATATTAAAAGATTAAAAAAAAATATGCCGTTAAATCAAAGGTAAGGCACACTTCTATTTCAAAGTTTTAAACAAATGTACGATCTATTCAAATGTAAAACAACTTTTTTTTCTAAAAAACACCTAGCTTTTGCATAAAATAACTTTTATTGCTTTGTTATACTAAGCTTTATTTCAAACTTAGGCTATAATATTTAAACGTTTTTTATTGTTACGGCCAAGTATATTTAATAAACTATATTAGTCCATTGAGTTTTATTAATTTTTTTATGAATTTTTTTACTTTTCTCTACTTTTTTTTTAAGTTTTTTCTATTTTTTTCTTTTTTTTTTCGATTATTCGATCTTATATTTAAGTTTACGAAATTTGTTTATTTTTTTATTCAAATTTTTTTTGTTTATTCAAAGTTTTATTGTTTTAAACTTAATTTTTTTTTTGATAAATTGAGCTTTTGTTTAACATTGAGAACTTAAAACTAAAAAAATGTTTTATATAAAATTCAGATCTAAATTTCTGTTAAACTAAAATATAAAGAACAGACTTATAGTTCCTGTCTATATAAACCTAAAAATAATAAAATAAAACAGAACATTCGGCCAGGGTAGAAACCATTTTTTCTTTTTTTTTAGCTTGTCCCAACTGTTCGAAAACATTAACGCATGAGTACTCGATTAATTCGAAGTTCGAAAAATTTTCAACGCCAGTTTTAAATATAAAAATCAAGTAAATAAGTTTTTGATATAACGCATGCGATTCAATTAAGTTCAGAACAGGCAAAACTGATCGAAATTCATTTTTTTTTTTAGATTAATGATTTAATAGATGGTGTGAGCTCTCAAAATAAAATAACTAGTCATTGTATATGGTTTTGAAATACACCCTCTAGCGTAAAATTTTTAAAACTCAACTCGACTTGCCTTCGTTTTCATAAAAACGAGCCAAGCAAAAAAAAATTTTTTTGCTTTTACGTTTAGCGTTATTCAGTAAAAATATAAGTGTTCATCAGTAAGGTTGTGTAAACCGCCAATTTAAGTGTAGAATTTGAGTGGAACTTTTATTTTTTTTTTTAATGTAATGTGTTCTTTAAATTGTGTTCCCCTAAATGGATAAACTCTTTCGAAGTTTGATTTACTTCGGCCAAGTAAAATAATACTTTTTCTTTTTGATTCATCATTTAAAAGTGTGTTTTTTTTTTTGTATTTTTTTCATTAGTCTTTATCCAAAATTTTTTTAATTCTGTTTCATTAAAGTAATAGGTTTGAGTTAATTTTATTTTAAAAAAATTAATTTCTAATATTATTCATACAAAAAAAGAAAAATTTTTTTTCTAAAATTTAAAATCTAAATTAGAAAAATATTTTTCTCTAGTGTAAGCTTTACTAGAAAAAAGAAAAAATTAATGATTCTTTAATCTTAGAAAAATTTGAAAAATTCAATTAACATTGATTAATAGTTTAGAAATTTAGAAAAACTTTTTTAGAAAAAAACATATTTTTTTAGAAAAAAAAGCTTTATTGTTTTAAAGTTTAGTTAAAGAAATCTAATTATGTTTAATCAAAATATTTTTAATTTTCAAATTATTTATCATAAAAGATTTTAATTTGAACCAAAAATTTTCTTATCTAAACATCTAAATCTTACTAAATTATTTTGCATTCATTGGTCATTGTACTAGTATAAAGTAGGTCTATGTACTATGACAGTGTTTTATATTTAAAAGTTCAACGTTGAATGCTCTATTTCTGAGTCTAGTATTTTTTTTTTTTTTGAAAAAAAAGTTTAACGAGCTTTTGAATTAACACGCGTTTTTTTTTCAAATCATTCATAATATAAAGTTTCGCCCCTCGTCAACTGAATTTTTTTTTTGGGCATTTTAGACGCAAAATGTTTAAAATTTTTAGTTTTTTTTGTAACCATTGACATTTTTTTCCATTTGTAAATTAAGCTTACTTTAAATTTCAAATTTTCTTATCCTATATAATTAATTTATAAAGTTCAAATTAACTAATCAAACTAATTTTTTTTCAGAAAACATCAACGTTGAGAGTAATTAAAATCATTTTGTTTATTTCAAAAGAAACTAAATCAAACTTATGTTTAATTTGAAAGAACATTTTACATGTGTTAAATTTTCTCAAATAGAAAAGTTCAAAAAGATTTGTTTTTAGTGAATTTGTTTTAGTTTTTATAATAAAAAAAATTTCGATAATTTTCATTCAAAAAGAACATCTTTATTTTAAAAATTTCAGGCTGTATCATCTAGTTTTTATCTAAATTAAATCGTTGATCTTTTAAAGCATGTAAAACAAAAGCAGTTTAAACGCCTTAATTTAATAATTTAAGTTTTGTGTCTGATGAAAAAGTTTAAGTTTTCAACATCTTTTTTTTTTATGATTTTGTTTGTTTAAACTAAGATAGAAATTGATAAATTTCATCTTTAAAATTAAATATACGTAAATACATTTTTTAAAACATCAATTTAAGTTAAAATTTTTTTCAAAAGTAAAGCATACTAAAAATTAATTAGAAATAAATTATTTTCTAAAAAAGAAATAAATCAAAAACAAAAGTAAATCCAAGTTCCTATCAAGCATATATTAAATTTGTGTAACTAAAATTTCAAAATTAGTATTTAACATCTATTAATTTAGTTTTAACTACTTTTAATATTCAAATTTGAAATTAAGTTTAATTTTGTTTTTTTCTGATCGTTTATTTTAGTTCAATTAATTTCAATTTAAGTGTAAAATTATTTTGACCATCAATTTAAGTGAAATATATTTTTATTCAAATTAGGCTTTAATTAGATAATGCTTAAAAAAAGCATTGTTTTTTAATTTGAATAAATAGTTTTGAGATAAAAGAAAAATGTCGTCAAAGTGGCCTTCATCGAATGGCCCTAAGCTTGGGTCTGCTTTAGAATATGTTAAACAAATTAAACAGCTTACTAAATTAAGCTCAGTATTTACACACTCATGGGATACCGTAAATGTAGACAATATTATTTTTAGGCTACATTCCATCGTCACTGTATTTATTTTAATGACTGGTACAATGTTTGTTTCAATGAAACAATATTTTGGAGATAATATTGAATGTCTAAGTAATAAAAATGATATAAGTAAAGAATTAATACAACAATATTGCTGGATGGAAGGTACTTTTAGTATTTATGAACCATTTTCATCAAACAGCATAAGCGGTTATCATAATGCATATCCAGGTGTTAAACCTCATAATCCAGCAACAGATAAAAAAGTGTACCACAGGTACTATCAATGGGTTTACTTCATACTTATTATCCAGGTCAGTAAAATAAACCTTTTTTATTGTTTTTTTATATTACTTTTATATTCAGTTTGTGACCTGTTGTTACTTTATTAATACTTTAGTTTCTTTAAAGATTTTTTTTTGTTGAAAAAAGCTTGTGTTTCGATTTAAAGGCCTGACGAACTGCTTTTTTTTAGTTGTTCTGCTTTTTTTTTGTAGATGCTAAAAGAATTATTTTCCAGTTTTAAACTCGAAATTTTTTGCTCTCTAAATAAAATCTCAAATTAAAGAAAGCTGCCATTTTGATGAAATTTTAAAATTTCTTTTAAAGCTAAACTTGTTGAATCTTCTGTAATTCAAAGAAGACTTTTTTTTTTAGTTCTAATTGGTCTTCCTTCGAAAACAAAAAGACCTTTCACGCTGTCATGCACTACTGTTTTTGGAAAAAAAAATTGTCTACTATTGCATCAAAGTGTTTACTAAAATAAGACTTTTTTTTTTACCTAAAGATGTAAACAATTTTTTTTATTTGTTTACTTAAGAAAAATATAGCATTAAAACTTATTAGCTTTTTAGGCAGTTTTTTAAGAATGAATAGAATTAAAATTCTCTCAAAGTTTTTTAATAAAATTTGATCTTGATTCAGGATAAAAAAAAGATTCAAAATTGAGTTTATAAAGAGTAAATTTATTAAACTAATCCTATTTGTACAAACCACCATTTTATTGTTCTCCTTTCTCTTTTTCTCAAATACAAAATAACATTTCTAAATTTATTAGAATCTAAACATATTAAAATATCACAAAAAATATCAAACTGTCTAAATAAATTACCTTTAGTTATTTGAATAAGTTTTTGTGAAAGAAGATTTTTAAAAAGTTTTAAATTAGTGAAACTTACAAAAAAAAAATAATGTGGCTATTTTTGCATCATTTTCAAAATCTCTAAGTAAAATTTTTTTAAAAGACAGTAGTTCAGCATCCTTCAAAGTATAAAAAAAATTATTACATTTATAAAATGCTATTATTAAATTTAAGTCTGTAAAGTCTCAAAATACGATATTTATTTAACGTTGATTTATAATAGTTTTTTCTTAAATTATTCTTTATCCTTTATTCAGAATTTTATGTTTGAATTATTAAAAGCTATAATTTATCAAGAAATTTTTCTTAAAAAACATTATTTATGTTTATATTTGCATTTAACGTTTAAATTAAATGAATACATTTAAAAGATGAAAACTTTTATATTGATTTATAATTAATAGAATAGCTATACAGGTTTTCTAATAAATTATCTTTTACTTTCTTTGTTCTTTTTTTAATTTTGTAACTAAATACAAAAAAAAAAAATTTTTTTGACCTTTTTTTACTTTAAAAATAAAATGCGATTTACCCACATTTTGACCATACGACAATTTAGTTTTTTATTCAAACAATTTTGAAACTACTTTTATATAGCCTGACTAATGTATGTGAAAAAAAAAGTTTACTCTTGATAACATTTTAAAGTTTATTAAAATTTTTTTGAAAAATATAAAATTACTAGTAATTTATTTAAAGATGCAAGTAAAAAAATTTTCTTATAAAATCTGAATGTTGATAATTAGTTTAAAAAAGAAAAAATTTATCAGTAGTTTTAAGCTTAATTAAAATTTGAATTTTTATTCATAATGTTTCTACTTTATGAATAAAATTATTCAAATACATTTGGGTTTTTAATTTTTACTTCTTTTTACATAAAATTAAAAAAACCATCATTTTAGATGAATTTTTTGCAGGAACTAAAATCTTAAAGTATTGACCTTTAAATCGTCTACTTTTAAACATGTTAGTTTTTAAATGATGGTTTTTAGTTTTTTTTTTTAAATAAAAATACATCTTATTCTAAAAAAAATCTTGTTGAAAGAAATTTTTTTTTTCTCAAAATTTTTGAGAAACTTTTACAATGAAAAATTCTTTTAAATTTCACTATAAATCCAAATAAAAACATATGGTTTTTCATATGCTTAATTTATTTTCTTCTGATAAAAATAGTTTTAATCTCTATATTAAAACAGAGAATTTCTATTTTTGTAAATTATTCAAACATTAAATTTCATAATAAAAAAGAAGACAAAATCAAAATTTTTTAGCTAATATTTTATCAGATTAATGATCATTTAAGATTCAATTAAACGATGCAAACAAAATAATCTTTTTAAGTTTAAAAAAAAAATCAAGGCTAAATGCTTTTTTATAATTTAGACCGTTTTAGGTTATAATGGGCTACAAATTTTGATACAAGGTCATTTATTTGACCTTTATCTTCAAATAAAAAATCAGGGTCTTAGTTTTGGACAAATAAACTTTCTTTTTTTGAAACATAAAAACTTGATTAAAAAAATCATTTTTTGTTAACCACTTTCTAAATTTTATATTATTCGACTGCCCACGTGTTTTGTTTAAAGCTCATCTAATTATCAATTTTCTTTTTTTAAAAAAAAATTTTGTTTTTTAAAAATAAGTTCCTTTTATTTAATCAGCTAAAGTTATTTATTAAGCTTATGAAGTATTTAAAGTTTTCCTAATTATACAGTTTAATAATTAGGAAGAAGTTATATACTGTTTTAAAAGAAATCATTTTACTGGTTGTATAAATTGACACTTTATTTTTAAGTGTTTTTTTATCCATGACTAAACTTTGTCTCACCTATTATGAGAATTAGTTTTTCCAAATCTTTCAATAGATTTTTTCACATTAAAAAACCATTTTTATTTTTTCTTAATTACAACTTCTTTTATTTTTAGTCTGTTAAAATATTTAATGCCTGATTCCTAAATTAGTGACTAAAAATTTTTTTCTGGTTTTTTTAAATTTCATTTTAACACCTTGTTTTTTTCATCAATTTTTTATAACTTAGTTTTTGATCATCTTATTCTTTATTACTCATTATCTATTTTATTCACTTTTATTGTTATAGATCAGTCAACTTGAAATTTTATATATCGCTTCGTCAGTTTTTTTTTTTGAAACGACATTCACCTGTTGATTGATTAATTTTTTTTTCATTTTAAATAGAAAGTGATTTTTAATGTTTGAAATTAGATTTAATTTAAATTTTAATTAAAATTATTTAGATTATTAACTGAATTATTTAAAACTAAAATAAATATTTTTTGCTCAAATATTTTTTTTAACTTGAAAAAGGTTTTTTTTTGTTGAAATATAGCATCCTCTAATTTGATTGTTCTTTTGTTGCAATTTTTTTTTTTGGTCAGTCGTGACCGAAAAAAAAAACTTGAGTTAAAAAAGTAAACTTGAGTTTTTTAAGGAGGGTAAATTTTGATGTAGAAGATTTTCATTGAAGAAGAGTTAGGTGATGTTGGTTCAAAAAGAAGGTTTGGAAAAATTATTTTTCAAAAAAAAAAATGTAGACGACTTCTTTTCTTTTATATTTTGAAAATGAATTAGTTTGATTATTTTTTTTTAGTCATTTATGATTATCGATGTTACAGATGATCAACACATAAATTTAATACAGTTTTTTTGAATAACTTGATTGTAAAATAAAACTTTTACATTTTTCAACTCAATTTTAGTTAACACTCGAAAATTCATTGAATTTAAATTTTAAACACGTTTCTATGTTTTAAGTAGTTTTTGCAATAAAATTTTTTTTTCAAAAAAAACTACTTTCTAATTATTAAATTAAATAAATCAAGACAAACGATTAACAAGTTTTTTGTTTTAAAAAGCTTTATTACTTGTTTTTGACTTTTAAATCTAAATTAAACTAAAAATTTTTGTTTTTAATAATTTTGAGAACGGCTTTTTGTTTAAAATTATTTAATTGAAATCTAATTTAAACAAATTCAGTCTTATTAAAATCATAATAAACTAGTTTTTTTAAACCTAATCCAATAAAACTTAAAGAAAGAAATGTTAATGTTTCAAGTAATGAATCATTTTCACTTTTCTAAAAATAATTTTTTTTTACCTTTACAAACCCTCTAGCCACATATTTTAAGCTTTTTTCTTATTGGTTTTTCTTATTAAAATGACCTTTTTTCACTAAACTGTTTTTTAACTGCAAAAAAATTTTAATCTTAACTTTATTAATGAATTTTTTTATTTTAGTCAATCATGTTTTACGTGCCAAGATATTTATGGAAAGCTAAAGAAGCAAAAAGATTAAAAGAATTGATCTCTGAGTTAAAAAAAACACATATTACAGAAATGTCTGAGCACAATTGTACTAAATTAATTCAAGATGTAGCTGATTCATTGTTGATTGGAGGCGATTACTTTTTCTTTTTCGTTTTTTGCGAAGTTTATTACTTTTTTCATCTTGTAGTTCAAATTTGGTTTACTAATATATTTTTAGGTGGCTCTTTTTTAAATCTTGGTATTGATTGGTTAAGGTTTGTTTTTTTTAAATTAGAAGCTTTTCTTTATTAATTTTTGTTTTATCTTTTAGATATGCGCAGTTTGATGAAGACACTCATCGTGATCCACTTATAAGAGTATTTCCACGTATAACAAAGTGTGTTTTTCATAAATATGGTTATTCAGGTTCAATTGAAACACATGATTCCTTATGTTTCTTACCTTTAAATATTGTTAATGAAAAAATTTATGTAGTATTGTGGTTTTGGTATATTTTCCTTTTTTGCATAACAGCACCTTATTTAATATATAGAGTTTTAATTATCACATTTTCAATTTTGAGATTTTACAAATTAAGACATTTAGCACCAAATTGCGATAAGAAACATTTGAAAGTTCTTACTAAACAACCTGGTATTTGGTTTGTTTTAGAATTTATTGCAGAAAATATGAAACCGTCTCATTTTAGAGATTTAGTGAGCAAAATTATGGAAGAACATTTTGATAAAAATGGCAAACCAACTTATATAAGCATGTTATCAAAATCAGATTCAGATAAAAAAAGTAGTCATAAAAAAAACCACGATAAATATAGTGGTAATGGAACTTTAAACAAATATTGTTTAAAAGATAAAGATAAAAAAGGTTCTATTATTAAATCAAAAAAAAAGTCTTTTGGTGATAGTTTATTACCATCTGCTCCATTTTTGTCTAACAGTTCTAAATCATATAAAGATGATGATAAATCAGAAAAATTTAACTTAGGTAGTGATGATTGGCAAATTTCAAATAGAGATGATTGGAAAAGTGGCGGTGAATCTAATAACAATGAAGATTGGCCATAAATCTTTATCTTGTATTAAATTTATTTCATGAAATAATTTTTTCATATATAACTTAAATTTTGAAATAATTTCTTTCTGTAAATTCGATAGATTTGAATTTAGGTTAAAAAAAGTTTTTTTTTTAATTTTTACAAATTATGGTATAATTTTATACCTTGTTCATCAAATTTAATGATCAATCATTCATTTATATTCATTCAACAATACACGCGAATTTGTACTTTAATTAGTTATGTTTATCTAAATTATCATTTGCATCTTATCTTCATTTTTATCATTCAGTAATATATTTTTTTAAAAGGTTTGTTTTCTAATTTTTAATGACTTAAGTTTTTAATTTAAAATTATTTTTTAATTATTAGGTTTAATAATATAAAAGGTCGAGTTTATTAAACTAAAACTTTATAATTACTGCTATCATCTCTTTATCGGTCAAAAAAAAGTTTTAATTTATCAAAGTTGATCAACCAAATTTTAGTCAAATTTAAAAAAATAAAAAAAATTCAAGTCAAATAAAAAAGCATCTAAAAAATGACCTCATTTTTAATTTATTATAACATCGACTGGTATGAAACGTATTTTTCATTAATTTTACGGTTTACTTGAAAAAAAGAAACCTTTTTCAAAAAAAATAATGAACAGCTAAATAGAATTTCAAAATTAATTAATGTTTAATTAAAAAAAAACTAATTTGAAGTTTTTGATTAATTCAAATTGTTCAATTAAAAAACTGCTTTAATATTTGAACTTTGTCAAAATCAAAAGAATAAGAACCAATAATGTTTTGACATTTTTGATAAAAAAAACAAATTGCATGTGTTTTATAATCAGGTAGCTATTAGTAGTTTTAAACAAAAAAAAAAAACTTTTCACATCATTTTTATATCAATTTGATATAACCTTTTCCATGAAACTTTTTTATATAAAATTTTTTTTTATGAAAAACTGGAGAAGTAATCTCAATTTAGTCTTTAAAGTTAGTCATAATTTAGAAAAAATTTTTGACAAAAAAAAAATGTAAAATTTGGTAGTTTTAGTTTTAAGAAATGAATAAGTTTAGACCAAAAAAAAAATTTAAATTAACTTGATAAAACAACTTTTATATAAGTCATTAGTTGCCAATTTTTGTTTAATTTTTTTTTAAATTTCTAAAAGTTTTTTTTTGTAAATTTAAAACAAGTTTTTGAAAGTATTTTGCTTTTTTTTGGTTTAAATTTTTTTTTTCTAAATAATTTTTCTTAAATTTTTATTGATTTTATATTGAGTTTTTTAAAATTATACTCTTTTATACAAATTTTTTTCTTTTTTTATAACTTTTACAAAAGACATTCTTAAAATTTGTTAAATTTTTAGTTAGCTTTTTTATATGGCTTTTTACAAAAATGTTCACAAAAATTTTTTTAGGATTTTTTTTTAAGTTCAAATTAACTTTTTTTATACCTATTACAGTTTTTTGCTTGATATATTTCTTTGTTCTTTTTTTATTTATAATTTTTATTTATAAATTTACACTGATCTACTGTAAAGAGAATTTATTATTTATTTTGATACTCTAATATTGGTCTTTTATCTTTATTTGAATTTACTTAATTCATAAAAACTTACAAAACATTGAACAATTTAAATGAGATTTTAAAATAGTCATTGTATTAAAATTTTATTGAGCTATAATTTAATTCATGAAAAAAAATTTACAGGTGGTTATTTGTATTGTGCTTTGTCAAAATTCAAGTAGTCATAAAATAGGATAACTTTTATATTAAAAAATGTTTAGAATTAAATTATTTTTACTTTTTATCATTTAAGCCAAATAAATTGATCAACAATTAAATTATATTGAACTACAAGTGAATATCTAAAAAAAAAATTCAAGAAAATTCAAGTTTTAATATTTCACATTTAAAAAACTTTTAATTTATGTACATAATATAAAAAACAAATTGCTTTAATTAAAGATTGAGATCCTCAAATTATTTTTTTGTGTTTTTTTGTTTCTTTTTTTCATTTTTTTTCTTTATATACTTCGGTATTTTTGTTTTACGTTTTTCTGCTTTCTCATCTTTAAATGTTTTTTTACGTATTTTTTTTTCTTCTAATGTTTCATCTTTTGGTCTTTTTAAACTTTTATTTTTATTTGTATCTTCTTCGTTTTCTTCATCACTTTCTTCTTCATTTTCTTCATCATCTTCTGAAGATAAACTTTCATCCTCTTCACTATTTTTTAAATTTACTTTAACGAAATCTTCTTCAATGTTTTCTAACTCACTATTATCACTAGATAAATCTGAATCACTTTGTAATATGATTGGTAATTTTGATGGTCCTGATAAATCAGATTTCATACCAGTATGAGCTTGATAATATAATTTACGTTTTTCTTCATTAGCTTTATTTATATCTCTTTCAAAAAACACAACTTCATCTAATCTCTGTGGAATGTAAGCTTGTTTAAAAACTTCTTCTTCAATTTTTTCTTGAGCATTCAATTCATTCATTGATCTTTTTGAAGCAATACTTTTCAATTTCTCTAAACAACGATCAATATTACTATCGTTTATATTTGGATCAGTTATAAATTCAAATAATTCTTTTAATGTCATTGTTTGGACGTTTTTTTTTCTGAAAAAATCATTAACATTATTACAATCAGATCTTAAAAATTCAAACGCCATAGGATGATCATGTTCTATAGATTGAGAAACATCGATTATATATAATTTTCCACGATGATATAACATATTAAATTCACTTAAATCAGCATGAATTAACTTACAATCATGATACATTTTTCTCATCATTAAAACGCAGTCTAAATATAATTCACGAGACTGTCTTTCAGTTAAATCGACATTTTTTAACGTTTTAGCTGCATTACCATTTTCTCCAATAAACTCCATTATTAAAACATTATTTTTTAAATATAAAGGTTTAGGGCATCTTATATCACATTGAACAAGCCTCATAAGATTTCTCATTTCTTTTTCTGCCCAGACTTTGATTAGCTTACGAGGATTAGATGAATAATTTAATTTTCTAAACCTAAATTCTCCTTCAATATATTTTCTTCGTTTTTTGAATGTTAAAATTGAAGTTTTATAAATTTTTACCGCAATTTCACCATCATCATTTTTAGCATAAAATACATTTGCCTCTTTGCCACGACTTATTGATCCACATAAATCAGTTAAAAATCCTTTATTTATTAATTTAAATAAAATTATTTTAGTTTTAGGATCTAAAACTTCTTCTACAGTTGCACGATCAGCTTTATCTTTCTGAGACATAATTAAAAAAAATTAAAAGGATAAAAATTTATAAAAATAATGAAACCCAACAATAGTTTGTAGTGTTTTTAAATTGTCACATGTCTTTTATTTACAAAATACATTTTATTTACAATTACTAGCAAATGAGCTTCCTTTGATTTTCGGCTTCAAATCAAGCCGCTGTTTTTATTTAGTAAAAAAATATGTTGTGCTCAAGTCAAAGAAAATAAAAAATAGTTTTAAAAAGTTTATTAACTTATTAGCATCAAAATTAGTTCAAATTTTATGTTCATTCAATAAACAAAAAGAAATTTAATTCAAATTAAAAAATTTATAAAGCACATTTTATTGAAAATGAAAAATTATGAGTTTGCGCAAAATATTTTCTATATGTTATGTAAAATTTTTACATAAAAAGAAAATACTTTTTGTATAATGTTTTAAATAAACCGCTTTAGCGGCATTCCAAATAAACACCAAGTGGTTGATTAGCAAAACAATTATCAAAACAAAAAGTAAATAAAGAAAAGTAATTTTTTTGAAGGTTTTTTAAATTATTTTTTTTACTTAAAAAACTTATAATGAAAGGCAAAGGGAAGAAAGGAAAAGAAATAGATGAAGAACCAACATCACCTGTTCATGAATTTAAAAAAATAGATTTAACCAAAGAATGTCCTAAATATTTAGAAATTTTAGATAGAAATATTGAAGAAGGAATTAAATTAGAAGAATTAGATGCATTACAACTTGAAATCGAAGCATTACTCGTATCAGTCGTTTATAGAAAACGACAGATAGAAGATGAAATGGAATTTTGTTTAAATTTACAAGATAAACAAAAAGAAAAAAATAAGGTTTGTTTGTATTAAAAGTTTTAAAAATAAAATTTTTTAATAATTTTTATTTAGGATTCGAATTTAAAAAAAAATAAATTAGAAGAACGTCCAAGTAAAAGATTTAAAGAAAATCCAGACTTTGCAAATACCTCAACTAGTAGTTCAAGTAGCTCTAGTTCTAACTCAAGTTTAAGTTCTAGCTCAAGTTCAAGTTCTACAAGTTCTAGTCCAAAGTCTTCATTGAAAGCAAAAAAAAAAAATGTATGTGTTGTTTTTTCTTGAAAATGAATGATAAATTAATTTTTGTTTTATAATTAGCTTAAGAGTAATAAGTATGATGAAACTAAATTTGGAAATTATTCAACTTGTCAAAATGATATTCCAAATAGATTTTGGAACTTTATTTCAACATTTTGTTCACCTATCAAACCTGAATATTTAAAAGTATGTAAACATTATGAAAATTTTGTATAAAAATTTTATTTTAATTTTTTGAATTAGATGCTTGAAGACATGGTTAGTGTTTATGAGAATGAATCTGAATATTTAAAAATTGTAAGAAAAAATAATTTTAGTAATAGTAATGGAAAAATTAGTTTGTCATCTAATGAAAAAAGCGAACAAAATGGAACTATTAAAGAAACCAAAAAAGAAAATTCTAAAATAAAAAAAAGTGAAACTAAGAAAAAAGGTTTAAGTTCTTTAAATTCAAGTGAAAGTAAATCTAAATTGAATAAAGATTCAAAAAATGATTTAGATAAATGTGATTATGGTGTTTTAACACAACGTTTAGTTAGTTGTTTAATTGAAGAAGATTTTTGTGCAGAAAATTTTGAAGATATTTTTGAAGAATTTTCAGACACAAAAACAAATTTATTAAACAATGATACTAAATTATTCAAAACAATTAATTTAAATAATGCTGCTCAATTTGAAAAATTATTACGTAAAGAATTAGAAGAACATGGTTTAATTGATTCAGAAGATTTATTTGTTAATGATACAAGTGAAAATGAAGAAGATGAAATTAATCAAGAAATAATAAAATGTCAAAATGAGTTAAGAAGTATAATGACACAAAATCAATTTCAAATTAAAAAACTTATTAATATAATAAAAACAGATTTAAAGAAGCAACAAATTTTAAAGAATTTAGATCAAGTAAATGAAGAAATACTTGAAATTTCAAAAAGATTAATTGCTGTTAAACAAAAAAGAAAAAATTCTAAAGAAGCTAAAAAGGAAAAAGAAATTGCTCAAAAATATCTCAAAGATAGGATCTCAGTACTTCAACAATTAAATGAATCACAAATTTAAATTTTTTTAAAAAACAATTGATTACTTTAAGTAAAAGTTTTATTTGTTATGACTCTTGTATATATATTTAGATATTCAAATATGTTGTCAAATTTTTTTAAGCCAAAAATTTTATTTGATTAACATTTTTATTTAGACCATTTGTGTTTTTATTTTATATTATTTTTTTGTTTATATTGATAAAAATTTATTCATGAATTTCATATATAAGTTTAGTATTTTTATATTATAGACAATTTATTTTAATCTTTTTTTTTATATTCGTAAAAATTGATTTGTAAATAGCTAAAACAGTTTAAACTAATTATGTTTAACTGATGCAATATTTTTTTAATTATTTATTTTTATTAGAGCAAAAATTGTTATTTACATTATTAAATTGTAATAAATTTATTTCAAATATAAATTATTTTAAAAATTAACATCATTAATCCTTTACTAGTTTATTTCAATTTATATAAAAATTAGATTAAAATTTACTTTAATAAACTAAAATTTTTCATTCATTTAATTAGAATTATTTATCCGGAATTAACACCATCATTATAATTACTCTTTTTATCAAGAAAAAGCTATTTTTTGAACTTGAATTTTAAACTTGTTTAATTTATATCTATTTTTTAAGACGAAACTATTTTTTTTTAGATTACCTTAATGTTTTACATTTACAGTTTTTTGATAAAAGATAAACTATTTTCTCAACGTGTATTTCATTTTAAAAAAATAAACACGTTGTACGATATTTCATTAAAGATTAAACCAGTTTTTAGTTAAAATTTGTTTTTATTAGGACGAGGGCTAATAAAGTTTTATAAATGATCATCAGCTCCTAAAAATAACTGTTGAATATTGCATTTTTTTAAAGAATATTTTTTTTTTTTTAGTAACTTGAACCTTTCTTATTTTAGTTAATTTGATTTTTTTTGTTTGTTTCATTTTTTTAAACAGCATCGAAATTTTTTTACTAAACAATGAAGTTAGTTAGAAATTTAAACTTTCAATTATTTTTTATAACTTCGTTTAATTACTGAATTTAAAAGACATTATTTTTAGATTCTTATTTAAATCTTATTAATTGAAGTATTTAATCTTTTTAGTCTTAAAATATTCTCGATAATTCGAAAAAATTTTTCAGTCGAATTTTATGAACTCAAATATTTTAATTGAAATTTGTATCAATAAATAGAAACTCATAATCTTTTTAATTTTAAAATATTTTTAGGTAAGAATTTTATATTTGTTATTAAAAACTCAATTAAGAACTTAATACAATTTCTTAAATATAAGTTCTTAAATTTTAGTTTGTAATTTTAGTTTGTAATTTTTTTAAATATAAATTCTTAGTTTATCTTTAAGTTTTTAGTTTAATTTTGTTCAATTAAACTTTTATGTTTAAAGATTTGATTTTTTAAAACCAAAATTTAAATTAACTTTTTTTTAATTTTGTTCATTTAAATATTTTG
The DNA here is from genome assembly GCA_034509755.1 of Anisodus tanguticus. Classification (NCBI taxonomy): domain Eukaryota; kingdom Viridiplantae; phylum Streptophyta; class Magnoliopsida; order Solanales; family Solanaceae; genus Anisodus; species Anisodus tanguticus. The sequence continues at coordinate 41,100 of JAVYJV010000106.1, forward strand.
TTTTTGAAAGTTTAATTTTAAAAAACATATCAATAGTATCATACTGTTTATATAGTTAACTCTCACTTATAAATTTTTAAACGATCCCTGCATTAAAATGTTTTGATATTTTTGGTATAAATATCTTTGGATTTATGTTCATAGGGCAAAATCTAATATCCTTTAAAAAGTTTTTCAGTTGTTTTTTGTGCTTTAAATTTTTATTTTACACTTTTAAATTTAGTTAACTTTTTTTTTAATTTTTTTATTGTTAAATGTGACAGTTAAATTTGAATGAATTGAATTGTAAACGTTAAAAATTGATTATTCTTAACTTTGTTATAATTTTTAAACAAATTTACAACTAATTGAAAAAAAGTGAGTAATTTTAAATATATTAGTATGACTAATTAATAAGTAATTTTTTGTAATTTATCTAAATGAATAAGTAAAAAATTATTTAATTTGAAACATAATTTGATAAAAAATTTCAATGAGCTAAAGAATTTTTAATGAAATTAATTTGTAAACATTGATTATTTTTTAACTCTAAATACTTAAATTTTCAAATTAATATACTTTAATTATAAAAATTTTAAAAATTTACTTTAAATTAGCTTAAAATAAATCTTTTTTTGAGCATCACTTTTATTTTGAGCATCATTTTTTGAGCATCATTTTTTTGAGCATCATTTTGTTAATAAACATCATTTTGTTTTAAAAATTTTATTTAGTTCAAAAAGCATTATGTTTTTAAATAGTCAATTTGTTTAAAACTTCTAAGCATTTTGTTTTTTTTAAAAAAAAAATCTAAAAATTCGTTTGTTTTCAAAAACTTCAGACATCAATTTGATTATAAAACTTAACATTAATTTTTTTTTTTAAATTAAAGCATCATTTTATTAGAAAACTATTTTTTTATAAGTAAAAGATAAGAGACTTAAATAGATTTTTATTTTTAATTATAAGTGTTATAAGTAAAAATTTAAACGTTTTTTTAAAAAAAACGAATTTTTTTTAAAGTTTTTGTTTTAACTTCATAATAATTAATTTAAAAATTTTTCTCAATTGTTTCTGAATTTACTTTAATTGTTTTTAGTGGAAATACAAAATTTGATTGATAGTATTTTAGAAAAGTATATTTTTTAAATCAAATAAATTAATTAAAAGAATTATAATTAAAAAAGTTTAATAATCTAGAACTTGATGTAAGAATTTTTAAAAGAAAATTTTAAATAAATAAAAATTTGAATATTAGTAATTGGGATTAATAATTTATTGAACATAAAAAAAAATATTTTTCTTTTTTATGAAAACTTGTTGTTTAATTAAAAGAGCTTAATTAATTATTCATTTTATCGATAAGTACATGAGCCAATGTTTTTATTAATTTTTCTTGATATTTCAATTTAAAACAAAAATAAATAAAGAGGATGGTGGTAACCAGCAGATATAATTAAAAAACATCGATCAGAATGGTTGCAAACTATTTGAAGATTTACTTGTAACAAGGGAGGAGTGTTTAAGTCATATCAATATCATTCTAAAAAAGTAGCTTTGCGTTTGTTTCACTTTTTATTTTATATTTTTTTTTTTTTTTTTTTTGGTTCATATATAAACAAAAAATTAAATTTATTAAAATTAACTATTTTGTTAAAACAAAATTAAGAAGTTTTTTTTTTAAATGAAATTTGAGAAGTGAAAATAAAGTTTGTAAATTTGAAAATTTTTTTTTAATTTTTTTTAATTTTTTTCTTTTGGTTGTATCAAGTATACTTAATTAAAAACTTTTTCTTTTCTTAATATAACAGATCAACGAATTTAAATAAAATTTTTATGTGACAACCTTTTATTAAAATTAACGACGTTATTTCAATTAAATTGCAATAAATTATTTTTTTTGTCAACACTTTGGTATTAATTTTTAAATAATAAAAAAATGGCTAACATATTAGCAGCAAGAAAAAATCTTCTATTAACTGATGATCAAAAAAGTGATTTGATTGAAAATTTTAAAACAGTAAGTTTCAAATAAAAAAAACTTTTTTTTAATTAGAAATAATTTATGAAACGGAAGTTGCAATAAAATAAATTATCTTATTGCATTTTAATAAGTTAGATATTTTTTTTTTTTTTTGTAAAGTAAAATCATCATTACACCCTACAACTCAAATTTTAATTTTGTCAACTCTTGATTAATTTAGAATAAGTTTGCTGAAAATTTTGTTTGAAGTTTTTTTTTAGAGTTTTGAAAGATTTTCTAAAATTTTAATATAAAATGTCTGAGATAAAAAGTTTATTTGATGATGTAGGAATAATAATTAAAAATTTTATCTTATTATTTTTTGTTTTATAGTTTTATCTCATTTTTTTCATTAACTTTAATTAAAAAATTTCATTCTTTTTTTAGCTTGACAAAAATGGCTCTGGTTACCTTGATTTAAGTGAATTAAAAACTGCACTTGATTTAGTTGGTTTAAAAATACCACAATGGCAAATCAGACAAATAATAGATGATATGAATAAAAATAATCAATTGAAAAATGATGGAAGATTGAGTTTTAATGAATTTCAACAATTATGTACTGATCTTAAATCTAAAGATGTTGCTCTAACATTTAAAACACAATTGACAAAAAAAGATAATTTACAAAAATTAGGAGGCATGTCTGAAGCAAGTTCTGAAGGTACAACACATTCTGTAAGACAAGAAGAACAAGTTGCTTTTTCAAATTGGATTAATTCGTAAGTTTTTAAAATTTATTAAAATTGTTTCATTTCCTAATTTTTTTTTTAATTAACATAGAAATTTATCTCATGACAATGACTTAAAGCATTTATTATTATTAGACAGTAATGGGGCAGACCTTTATGAAAAAGTTAAAGATGGTATTTTATTATGGTAAACTTTTTTTTTAAATTTTTGTTTTAACTTAAACTAATTAATTTTATTTTAGTAAAGTTATTAATCATTCATGCCCTGAAACAATTGATGAAAGAGCAATCAATAAAAAAAATTTAAGTTTATACAACAAAATTGAAAATTTAACTCTTGCTCTTTCATCTGCACAATCTATTGGTTGTAACGTTATAAATATTGATTCTCATGATTTGATCAAAGGAAAACAACATCTTGTTTTAGGATTATTATGGCAAATCATTAGAATAGGTTTATTCAATCAAATTTCATTAGAACATTGTCCTGGATTAGTTCATTTATTGAAAGATGGAGAAGAAATGCAAGATTTAATGCAATTATCTCCAGAAGCTATACTTATTAGATGGGTTAATTATCATTTAGAAAAAGCAGGTGTTAGTAGAAGATTAAGTAACTTCACAACAGATATAAAAGATTCTGTTATTTATACACATTTATTACACCAAATTCAGCCTGAAGGTTTAAATTTAAGTACAGAACCTCTTTTTGAAACAAATTTATCTAAACGAGCTGAATTAATGCTTAGACAAGCTGATCAAATGAATTGTAGATCATTTGTAACACCAGAAGATGTTGTACAAGGTGTTTATAAACTTAATGTAGCTTTTGTAGCTAATTTGTTCAATAATCATCCTGGTTTAGATAAACCAGAAGAACCAATTCCAATGTTAGAAAATATTGAAGAAGATCGTGAAGAAAAGACTTATAGAAACTGGATGAATTCAATGGGTGTTTCTCCATATGTTAATTGGTTATACAGTGATTTAGCTGATGGTTTAATTATTTTCCAATTGTTTGATATAATTAAACCAAACTTAGTTAGCTGGAATAAAGTCCATAAAAACTTTACAAAGATGAAGAAATTCATGGAAAGAGTTGAAAACTGTAATTATGCAGTCGAGTTAGGAAAAGTGAGTTGAACTTTAAAACTTTTTTTAAAATGTTTTTATTAAAATTTATTTTTTAGTCCTGTAAATTTAGTTTAGTTGGTATTGCTGGAAAAGATATTTCCGATGGAAATACTACATTAACTTTAGCATTAGTTTGGCAATTAATGAGAGCATACACTTTAAGTATTTTGACTCAATTAACTGGAGACCAAGAGGGTAAAGCAATCGGAGAAAAGGAAATCGTTGTCTGGGTTAATAACAAATTAAAAGAAGCAAATAAGTCTTCAAGTATTAAAAGTTTCCAAGATAAATCTATTGCAACTTCTTTACCAATATTAGATTTGATTGATGCGATTAAACCTGGTTCAATAAATTATAGTCAAATTTTAGAAGCAAAAACTGAAGAGGTAATTTGAAACTTAATTTTTCATTTTAAATAAATTTAAATAAAATTATTTTATTTAGGATAAATTGGCAAATGCTAAATATGCTATTTCAATGGCACGTAAAGCTGGTGCAAGAATATATGCTTTACCAGAAGATATTGCAGAAGTTAAGCAAAAAATGGTTATGACTGTATTTGCTTGTTTAATGGCTAGAGATTATGTACCAAATAGTTTAGAAAAAAATCAAGAAGAAGTAATTAAAGAAGAAGTCAAAAAAGAAGAAGTAACTAAAGAAGAAGAAGTCACAAAAGAAGAAGTTACTAAAGAAGAAGTTACTAAAGAAGAAGTTGCTAAAGAAGAATAATTTTATTTTAATAATTTGCCTTAATTGGTAAAATATTTAAAACAAATAATTAGAATAAGAAAATGTTCTTAATTTATACATAGATTTATAGAAAGTGTTTATATAATTTTTTTTTGTTTCTTTTAATTTTTAAACTTGCAATTAGATTTTATTCATTTTACATTCAAAAATAATGAGTTGATTTACAAAATTTTTCATTAGACTTTTTAGCCAAATAATCTATGACAATCATATTTTTTGTTTTTTTAAAATACAATTTGAACATTAAAAATGTTTTCTACAAAAGTATTTATTTTGCAATTTTTTTATTTTGAAAGTCAGAAATTTTTCTAATTTAAAACATTGTTTTATTAATAGTTATGTGTTGTTTTAGTTATTTAGTTGAATATTAAAACTTACATTTTTTCAATTTATTGATTTATAAATTGTTTGTCAATTACATTTTAAAGTTTAATGACTTATTTTTATTTAATTTTTGTTTTGAATAAAATTTTAATTTTTAGATGAAACTATTTTTGTCTAAATTTAAATGTTTTTAATTTTATTTAATTTTATTCAATTTAAGTTTTGTTTAAGCTCACAATAATTTTTTTAAAATAATATTATGTGAACTCCAAGTTTGAATTAATTTGTAAACTCAAACTCGAGTTAATTTGTAAATTTCATGTTTGAATGAATTTGTAAACTCTTTGTTTAATTTAAAATGTTAACTCTAAATTGAATTTGTAAAAGCTAAGTTAAAGTATTTTAAAAACTTTGTATAAACTTTTGTAGACGCTAAATTTATTTAAAAAAGTTTTCTATTTTTAAAAATCAATACAAAGAAATAAAATGCTTTTTAAACTAAAAAATGACTAAACTTGTAATTTTCTAAAAGATTAAAACTATTTTAATCATTTTAGTCAATGAGTAATTTAAAATACTCATTTACTCTATTTAGTTTTTTCTTTTCATTGAGAAAATATTTTTTGAATAACTATTTATCACTAAAAATTTTTTTATCAAGACAAGTGAGAAATCAAATAAAATAAAATTAGTCATACTGAATAAATATTTAGATAAAATACTTACTTTTAGTTAGAATAATAACTAATCATTGTGTTGAAATTTAGATGAGTAAAAACTTAATACTTCAATCCTTAATAACTAGTTAGATTTTTTTTAACCTAAAAAATAAATTTTTTTTTTAACAATAATGATGTAACAATAAATAGATGGCGTTTAAATTAAAAAGTTTATTTAAAATAACTAGTTTTGTAAAACTTGTTTAATTTTTTAAAAACAAAAATTGTGTTAAACTTTATTTTGCTCTTAATGTGTTAAGATTAAAAAAATTTTTATTTAAAATGTTTCATTTAGTTTTAAATTATTTTTTGTTTTCATTAGCTTTAAATTCAATTGAAGGCTATATATCAGGATCAAATTGGTTTAAAAATTTTAAGAAACAAAATTTTGAAAATGATAGAAATAATCTAGAAATGAGTATAATAGAAACAAATCAATCAAATGATGATAAACAAAATAATGAAAAAAATAATGGTTTTATAAGCAAGTTTAATATTTATATAGTACTTTATATACTATGGATTGCAGTTATAATAACTTTAAACTTTTATTTTAAATTTATCGTTAAAGTTTATGTTTTTGCATACCCATTAATAATATCAATGGTTTTTTTTGGTTTAATTAAAAACTTTTTGAATATAAATTTTCCTGAAAAATCAAAAAAAATATCAATAATTATTTTATCCTTATTGATATCTAATTCTGTAGCATATTTATGGTTTATTACAAGATCTAATAATTGTTATTGGTATTTACATAATTTAATTGGTTCAATAATTTGTATTTACTTGGTTATGAAATTACGTTTTAATAACTTCAAAGTTATTTTTATAACATTCTCTGTTTTAATGTTTTTAGATTTATTTTTTGTTCATTTGAGTAAATACTTTTTGAATGGAATTAGTATTATGGGGGAAATTGTTAAAGTAAGAAATAGTAGATCATTAGATAATAGTAAGTATATAATACCAACTATATTTATCATTCCAAATATGAATTTGATAGATTTTATTTTAGAACAAAATTTTTGTCTAAATAATGACAATGTATCAGTTATAGGTTTTGCAGATTTTATTATCTCTGGTATAATAAGTTCTTATTGTTTTTATTATGATAAATTAAATAGCAAAAAATTCTTATACTTTATAACATCTGTTCTAGCTAGTTCTTTTAGTTTAGTTTTTATGATTGTAATAAGCTTTATTTTTGATATTCAAGAGCAACCTGTATTATTATTTTTAATACCTATCAATTTTTTTGCAATTTTATCAACAGCATTTTATAAAAAAGAATTTAAAAAATTTTGGTTGAATTCTAGTCAATCATGAAATTTTTCTCTCAGTATAAGTTTAGAAAAAAATTAGAAGACAAAATTTTTAATTAAAAAAATTAATAAAAATTGGAATACTCGATCAAAAAAAAACTTATTAAACAAAAAGTATTATAGTAGTTCAAAGTCTACACTAAAAAAAACTTAATAAATATTGTTTTACGAACAAATATTAAAGGAAATCGAATTTGGCGCTATAAGTTTTTTTAAACATCTAGAATAGCTAACAGCGCATAAACTAGTCCAATGCTAAAGATAAATATAAACAGAATTAGAATTTAAATTTTGAAATAGCAATGTTTTTTTATAAAACTTAATTTACTAAAAGTATTTAATTTTAAAATAAATAAAAAAAGGATTTATGACTTTTTCTAATGTGAACAAATTAAATTAAAACTTAAGTCTCGAAATGCCTGCAAGATTAAAAATTCGAGTCATGGGTGGTCGAAATCTACCTGTGATGGATAAATCTTCGGATACTTCAGATGCTTTTGTTGAAGTAAGAAATTTTAATTTAAAATTATCATTTTTAAGCTAATTAAAATTTTTCATTAGGTTAAAATTGGTAATTTTTCAGGTAAAACAGAAGTTTGTAGACATTCATTAAATCCTGTCTGGAATTCAGAGTGGTTTAAATTTGAAATTCCAGACGAAGAATTACAAGATGAGCCATTACAAATAAGAATAATGGATTATGATACTTATAGTGCTAATGATGCTATTGGTAAAGTTTATGTAAATTTAAGTCCTCTACTTTTTAAAGAATGTGGTCATACAATGTGGGGATTTTATCCTATTTATGATACAATGCATGGAACAAGAGGAGATTTAGGTATAGTTATTAAAATGGAGCCTTTTTCAAATTCAAATAAATTTAGACAAACATCTTGTGGTGTTAGGTAAGTTTTAAAGTAATTTGATGAAAAAATTGATTTAAAAGTTTTTTTTATTAGATTTTTTTATTCACCAATTGTTCCATATGGTTATTATTGTACTGCAATACTTGGATTTGTTGAAGAACTTGTAGTCAATGATGATCCTGAATATCAATGGATTGATAAAATAAGAACACCTAGAGCTAGTAATGAAGCTAGACAAACTTTATTTTATAAATTATCTGGAGAAGTTCAAAGAAAAATAGGAATTAAAGCTTTAGAACTTGGAGGTAATGCAGTTTTAGGATATCAATTATATTTTGATTTAGAAGGAGAATCTGGTGTTGTTGTCAGAGGTATAGGAACATCTGTAATATTGAAAAAAATAGCTAAAAATATTAATTCTAATTTGCTCAATAATTTAAAGCAAAATACAAGCTCATTAGTTATTCCAAACGAAAATAATAATTCTTCTAATTCATCAACATCTCCAAAAAATATTTATTCCAATAGTAATGATAATTTAAATAATTCTAATACAAGTTTATGCAATAGTAAATTAAAAGAAACTAGTTCTCCAATTCCAACTGCTTCTATAGGTATTCATAGACAAAACTCTTCAGAATTAGATTTTAGCCCTTCTTTCAAGCAAACAAATTTGGGTTTTAATTTCGGAGTGAACATGAATCAAGAAGATTTAAATACTACAAATACACCAGAATACAAATTTATGATGTCAGCAGATGGATTACATTCATTAGAATATCCTTTTATTACAATGAAGCAATTTCCTATTGGTCTAATTAAACATATTGGAGGTGTTGTTTCTTCAAGGTCTGTTAAATATTTAGCTCAATTAAATTCTCCAGAAGATCCAGAAACAAGAGATGCTTGGTGGATGGAACTTAGAAAAGAAATTCGTAGTCATTGTAAACTATTAGAATGTAATGCTGTTTTAGGATATACTGAAACATCGTGTATTTGTGATGATGTTGTTATTTTATCTGTCAGTGGTACAGCTGCTCTTTTGAACACCAAAAAAAATGATCTACCTTCAGAAACTTTTTCAAATTCTCCTAGTCCTAATTTAAATAATAGTAATTTTTTTGATCAAAATCTTAAAACCAATGATTCTAGTCCGTCAAAAACAAAAGTAGATCCTTTGAATTTAAACAACAATCAAAATAATAATCTTTTGTCTAACCGCTTGAAACCCAATTGTTCTCTTTGTCATGTACCTTATTCAGAACAAAAAGTTATTTTTGGGTGTCAATTATCTAAATGTTCAATTTGCAAAACAGCACGTGTTCCAGATGTAGTTTTTTTAACTATCGAACCTCCTTCAAATATACCGTCCATTGGTACAGGTTGTTTAATTCAAGCTCGAGTTTTCAGAAATAAAAAAGATACAAGAGGAGATACAAGAGGTAATATTCATTTTAATACCAAAATTATAAATTTCAAATTATTTTTTTTTTAGCTAAGGAATTGAGTGACAGTCTTCCATTTTTAGAATACGAAATGCACAAACAATTATTAAGTAAACTTAAAATGAAAGGTATGAATGCTATTTTTGGTTTATCAATACAAATATCAGTTGGAGAAAATATGTTGATAGCTGTGGCTACTGGGACTGCAGTTTATTTGACACCTTTACCAAATCCAACTCCACCTCAGGTTTCATCTAGTAAAAATGTTAGAGTCAAAAAACTAAACGATATTCAAAGAATAATTTCAGATTTAGTTGTACGAAATAAAGAACGCTATGGATTATCTCATATTAACAATTCAGTTATTCAAAATTCAAATTCTCCTACTAATCAAAATTTAGCAACAAACAATGATTTAGAGGATTTAGTTTCAAATGAAAGCTCAGATGATGAAAAGTTTACTTTTAGAAATAAAAACTTAACTACAAAACAATTAGCTGAGCAATGTGTAATTTTAGAAGTTGACGATAGTGATGATGCAGATATTATTTCATTAATGATTGATTCTGAAGTGCCAAAAAGTTTTGAAATCATTAATACTGATTATCAAATGCCTGGTAATGAACCGTTTTTATCTATTTATCAATCTTTTTCAAAAGTTTTTAGAGCAAAAATCACAAGTACAAAGCAATTTTCAACACAGTTTGATTGGATGATACAAAGTTTACTTGTTAAACTAAGAAGATTGACTCCATGTGCATTAGCTGGTTTAAAATTTAAAGTTGATGCTCCTGAAGCTGATATGATTCAAATAACTATTCTTGGAACTGTTGTTGGTATTAGAAAATTAAATGATACTTTAGTTTGTAAAAATGGAATCAGTTTGTATTTGCCCACCCATTGTTATCAAGATAAAAAATCTAGAAGCTCAATTGGTAGTGATTTACTTTTAGAAAATGATGAAGAAACATGTGAAAAACTTGAACTTCCTACAACTATATCATCTGTTTATGATTTGCCAAATAGAGGTAAAATAAATTTAGCTATTTAACTAACTTAATTAATCTTTCTAATTTTAGGTAACCCTTCTTGTGTAGAATTAACTTCTCTAAGTCATTTACCTAAATGTACAATTGTTAAATATATTGGTAATTTAACATTCCCTTTTATTAGAGAGACAACTAGTATAAGAGAATGTGGAGGTTTAAATGGATTTTTATCAAGTTTTTTAAATGAAGTATTATTAATAGTTAGAACTCATATTGTAGGATTAGATGGAAATGCTTTAGTATCGATGAATATTACTCAATTAGTTTTACTACATAATCCACATAAAAATCAGGTAAATATAATTAATAAAAAATTTAATTTTTTTCTAAAATTTTTCTTTTAAAGGCTCAATGTTTAATTATAATTAGTGGGGATGTAGTGAAAGCAAATTATGTTAAATTTTTTAAAACTGATGAAAAGCAAGAAAATTTTAAAGTATCATAAATTTGATCGTCAAAATTTTTTATATAAGTTTCTTAAAAACTTTTTTATTGTTAAAAGTATTCAAGATTTTTTTTGCAAAAAAAAGCACATATCTTTAATTTTTGATACTTAAATTCAGAAAATTCTTATTTATTTTACCATATTAATCATGTTTATTAATTTTTTAAAAACTAATAATTAATTTTATAACTCCATTCATCTTTTAATAAATTTCAAAACAAAAATTTAATTTAATTTTTAAAAAAAATTTTTCTTTTTCTAACTTTTGTTTATTTTTTGTTTTCTAAACTACAATCAGTTTTCTATTTTTTAATTAATCTTCTATGTTTTGATTAGTTTTCTATTTATAAATTAGTTTTCTATTATTTTATTAGTTTTCTATTATTAATTTATTAGTTTTCCATGTTTTGTTAAATTTTAGTTTTTCTTAAAAGTATCTTTTTTTTTTTTTAAAACCTTTTTTTAAATAAAACATTGATGTATTTCTTAAAAAACTATTTTTCCAAATTATTTATCGATTTAAAAAATTAAGTTAAGATGAAATTATTGAAGAAAAATTCTTTTTTAAAAGAACAAACCTAATTTTTTAATGGACTTTTTCTAATAGAAAATGTAAACAGCTATTTTCAAGCAATTTAATAATAAAAATTTTAATTATTAATAAGTCTAAAGGCTTAAAATTTTAAAGCTTATTATAAAAAAGGCTTTAAAAATATTAACTTTTAATCAGTTTCTTTAATCCTTCTTTTATTTTTTCCTGAAAGATTTTGTCTTTGATGCAATCACATTTTTTTCTGTTTTTTAGCATTATAATAAAAATTATAGTTTCCTTCAATTGTACATATTAGAAAATATATAATTTAACGATAATATTGTTTTAAGCATTTAACATTTAGTATCATTTTATAATTAAAAAAAAAGTTTTCATTATATTAAAAAAGTTTTAAATTGATAAATTTGATGTTTTAATGGATTGTGCGTATTAATAAAATTTTGCACATGCGTAAATAATTTTATTTATTTTCACAATATTTCTTCAAATCATCTGTTAGAAAATTTAAACTAAACCATATTAAAGTAAATAAATATTTTTAAGTTTTCTTTTAAGAATTTTCTTTTTTTTTAATTTTCTTTTTCTTTAGGTAATTCATGAATATTTAAATATTTTTCTTAAATTACTTTCAGAACTAATGAAAAAGAGAAAAATTTTTAATCAAATTAATAAACTTTATTAGTTTTATCTATTTAGTTATTTTATTAAACTGCTTTATTTAAGTTAAAATGAATTGAGAAGAAAACAAAAATTTGAGCTTAAAGAAAAATTGTTATCTTGATTTAGTTTTTATTGAATTTTAAAATGGGTAATACAGCTACTAGTTCTAAAAGAGAAAGAACTTATTCATATTCTGTTGATGGTCTTCCAACAAATAAACAAAATGAAGATAAAAATTATACAGATTATAATAAAAAAAATAATAAATTTTTATATCAGCAATCTACTGATAATTCAGATGATTTAGATTTCAAAGACTTTAAAGTAATTTAAATATTTATTAGTTGTTAGTTATATTAATAAATTTTTTTCATTTTTAAAATAGCATTCTAGAGTTCGAACAAGTACTATAAGTGAAGGTACATCTTTAGACAAAAATGCTCTACCAACAGTTTTTAAATGGGAAGGTGGAGGTAAAAATGTTTATATTAAAGGAACATTTTCAAACTGGAAACCAATTAAAATGTCCCATTCTCATGGTGATTTTGTCGCTATTGTGAATATACCAGAGGTATTTTGAATTATACTATTTTGTTTAGTCATTTTTACTTAAATTTTTTTTTAACTCAGGGTAATCATGAATATAAATATATTGTTGATGGTGATGAAAAAGTAAATAGTAATTCGATAATAGATGCTAAGTCTAAAAATAATGTTATTAATGTTAAAAAAAGTGATTTTGAGGTTTTCGAAGCTTTAGCTATGGATTTAGCTTCTAATACTAAATCAACTGAATGTAATAATACAAATAACGGATCTCCAAAAGGTAACAATAATTAAGAAATTTTAAAAGTATTAGAATTAAAAATTGTTTTTTTTTAAGGCTCTTACTCTCAAGAAATGCCAAATACATTTGAATTATCTAAACTAAATTCTGGTTTTAGTGGTAGTGGTCCTCCTATTTTACCTCCGCATTTACTACAAGTTATTTTAAATAATCCTAATGTTAGTGGTGAACCTACTTTACTTCCACAACCTAATCATGTTATGTTAAATCATTTATATGCATTATCAATTAAAGATGGTGTTATGGTTTTAAGTTGTACCCATCGATACCGTAAAAAATTTGTGACAACTTTGTTATATAAACCAATAGATTGAAAAGTTGATTTTTTTTAAAAAAAAGTTTAAAATGATAACTTATTGTTGAAGTTATCATTTGACAAAGAATGAATTTTTTTTAATATTTTTCTAAATTAAATAGTTTATATTTAAAAGCTTAATAGGTTTATGGACAAAAATATTATTGAAGAATTGTAAGAAAAATGAAAAAATTATTTTAAGACATGAAAATATATTAATAAAAAATGTTTCAAGGCTTCAAAGGTTTTGAAGGAAATTATTTCAAGAAATAAGGTATATTTTTTTTTAAAGTTATTTTAGTTTTATTTTATGTTGAAATGTCGATTTGTTTTAGTCATGATTAACTCATTACAATAAATTTTCATTTTTATACGTGTGTGAGATTTATGTTTACAAATTATTTTAATTTATTAATAGATTGTTTATTCAAAAAACTGATTTATTTTTTATGAAGCTCTTATACAATTCTTATAAACATAATGTTCATTTTGTTTTTTACCTTGCCAAGATTCATTTTGATTAATTTTTTTACAATTAAGTCCGTTCTTTTGATCTCAATTCATTTGAATTTAAATCATTAGAAATTTTCCATTCTTTTTCTTTAATTTAACTTATCTTTTTTATTTTTTTATTATCTAAATCATTTTAGCATTTGTCAAGTTCATTCAAAAATTTGCACAACGATCATCATCAAATACTAGGAATTCATATACAAAAGCTTTAAAGTTTCATAAGTTTACTAAAGCTTTTTTATAACATTTTAGCAGAATTTAATTAAAATGTATCTTTTAAAATCATATTATGAAATCATTTTAATTAGATTTAAACTAAAGCTAACAACATCAAAGTTAAATTAAAGTTTTATTTTTTAAGCGTTTGATTTAATTAAAATTTTAGAAAAAGATAAACAATTTTTTGAAAAAAGTTTATTTTTAACTTGGTTATTTGGAAAACCTTGAAAATTGATTTCTTAATTTAAAAAATTTATTTGGATTTTAGGAAGAAAAACTAATTTTAAATTTTGGATAAATTGGTTTTTTTTGAGAAAAATAAATTAGTTTTTCGAAATCTTCAAATATTTTAAAGAAAAATTTTTTAGTTGTCTAAAACTTTTCATTAACAAAATTTTATCATCTTTTTAATCTTGATTATAATGAGATGAATTTAAATCTTTTAATTAGAGAAAAAAGGTGCAAAAAAAGTTTATTTTTAGAAAATTTTAAGAGCCATAATGAACTTTATAAAATTATCATTTGAAGTGAATTTCAAATCTTTTCAAGGGCTGATCTTAAAACCTAAAAATTTGAAATTAATTTGATGTTTGGGTTGCTTTTATTTTTTTTTTCATTAAAAATAATAAAGTTTAATGAATATAAATTAATTTCTTTTTGTTTTAATACCTTGAATAAATCTAAATAAATAATGAGAAATTTTTTTAATTTTATTATTAATCAACGTTCCCTAAAACTTAACATGCGTGTTTATAAAAAAAAAATTTTACCAACTGATTGTGCATGTGGTTTTGTTTACATTTAAAATTATCTTTGATCTGAACAAATTTAATTTAAATACAGTTTTTTGGTATAAATTTTAAAATGAGTTTTTTAGTTTCTAAAGATTATATTGAAGATGGGGACACTATTTTTTTATATTCTGGTATTAAGACAACAAATGTTATTAAAGTTGAAAAAGGTAAAGTTACACAAATCAAGTTTGGAGCTGTTCGTCATGATGATTTAATTGGAACAAAGTTTGGTAGAAAATATAAATGTGCTAAAGGTACAATTGTTGTTTTATCTCCAACATCTGAGCTTTGGTCAGTTAATTTGCCTCATAGAACACAAATTTTATATGCAACAGATATAAGTATGATAACAAGTTTACTTTATCTTCAACCTGGCTTTAAAGTATAATTTATAAATGTATTTTTTGTTTTGATTTATTGAAATAAATTTTTTTCAATTTTTTTATATTTGAATAGGTAATCGAAGCAGGAACTGGTTCAGGATCTTTATCTCATTCTATTATACGAACTGTTTTTCCTACAGGTCATCTATATACCTTTGATTTTCATGAAGAAAGAGTCAAATTAGCAAATGAAGAGTTTAAAGAGCACAAATTAGATCCTTATGTGACATGTAAACAAAAAGATGTTTGTAAAGATGGATTTGATTTAGAGAATTGCGTTGATGCTGTTTTTCTAGACTTACCTCGGCCTTGGGAAGCTATTCCATTTGCATACGATGCATTAAAAAATAAAGGTAAAATTTTATTTTTTAAACTTTATATCATTTGAAATTTCAAAATAAGTTATTATGTTTTAGGCGCCACAAGAATATGTTGTTTTTCACCATGTATAGAGCAGGTGCAAAAAACTGTAGAGTCTTTACAGTTAAGAAGTTTTATTGATATACAAACAATAGAATGCTTAAATCGACCTTATGAGATAAAAGGTTGTAACTGGAAATCTTTAAATTTAAATGATGTAAGTCACTTTTTTATCATAAAAAACAATTTTAAATAAAAGCATTTTTAGGTATCAGAAAATCAGACAAATGAAAATGATGAAAGTTTAGATAAAAAGAATGGTGAAAATGTCAATTTAGAGTCTGATATTGTTAATGAAGATGATAATTTAGAGACAATTGATAATAAAAAAATTAAAAATGATAAGCATTTTGTTTCAGCGATTCCATTAAATAAAATACCTGGACATACTGGATTTTTAACATTTGCAACAAAGCTTTGATTTTTCACGAATACCATTTAAAAAACCGAATATAAAAAAAATTTAATGTTTCAACATTCATTTATTAAATTGCTTTAAAATTTTTATTCGAATTAACATTTAAAAGAGAAAGTTCTTAATTATTATTTGAAGATAATTTTTTCTAATTTTGTCGCAAAATAATTTCCTTAATTTAAAAATAATCTTTATGAACCATATGAATAAGAAAATTTAGTGTGTAATTGATAATTTTTTTCAAAAATTATTTAAAGGAAAGAGGTGGCATCAAATTAAGCATCTTAATTGATTAAATTAAAAATCTCTGTTTCATAAATAAAAATTATTAAAAAAAAATGTGTAGGTTACAGTAAATTAAAAACTAATTAAATAATAAAAAACTATTAAGTTAAAATTTATTCATTAAGTTGATCAGTATTTAACCAAGTTAAAACCAATGTATCAAGGGGTTTTTTCTGTATAAATTTACTGTTTTCTGATTTAATTTAAACTTTTAATGAAAGTGTTACAATCTTTTAAAATTAATTATCTGGTTAATTATTAATTAAGCTTTTAAAAACTCATTTATGGAAATTTTGATTTAAAAATTTTTTTTTAATTTAAATTAATGCTTATTAATATGAAATATTTGTTTTTTGTATCTTATTATCTTAGAGTTTAGTTTAAATTTAGTATCTTTCAGTTCGATTCAAATTAATTTTAGTTTTTTTGAATTTGTTTTCTTTTAATTTAGTTTTAAATTCATTTATTAAACTTTTTCATATAAGCAACTAAAAAGTTAATCTTAATTATAATTATTTTAAATTTAGTTTTGGTAGATTTTAAAGTTTCATTTGATTTGAATTTTTTTATTTCAATTTTTTGGATTTTAATATTTTACTTTGATTTTTTCTTTAATTTTGTTTTTAATTTTGTTCTTAATCTTAGTTTCTCTGATTTTACTTTTAATCTTAAACATAATTTCATTTTTAGGTTTTTTTTTAATTTAACTTAAAGTTATTTATATCTATTTTTATCATATTCAAACTTTCTTAAATATCAGCATCTAACTAATTTGAATTTTTTTTATTAAAAACTTAGTAAATTTTTTAATTTACATTTCTAAATTAAACTTTAACATTTTTGAATTTGTATTTTATGTTAAAAATAAATTCATTTTATTAAAACTAATTTACAAGTTTTCTATGATCTCAATTTTATTTTTAGTCTATACTTTTTGATAACCTGTAATGAAAATTAACAAACTTTCTAATTAAAGTATTTAAAAAACTGTGATAAAAATTAAACTTTTTGAATTATAAAAAATATTCAATTTTTCATAAGCATTAAACTTTTTTTTTTGAACAAATTTAAAAAGCATTTCAATTCATTTTAACATAAAGTTGAAACATTTTGTTTTATTAAATTCTTTGAATAGTTTAAAAATTTTTAACTTTTTTTCAAATTTATTAATAAAAACAAATTTCTAAAAGTTTGGCTTAAAATAAAATTCTAATTAATTTTGTTTATTAAAAATTGTTCAATGTTTTGTTATTATTTTTGATCAAAATTTTTTTCTTTTATAAACAAAAATTTATTTCTTTCAATTTTTTTTTTTCAAAAGCTTTTCAGAATTAAAGTATTGAAAAAAGGTAGCGATTTTAATGAATTTGATAATTTTTTTTTTAATTTATTAAGCTTTATATTTATTAATTACTTTTTATTAATAAATAGACAAATTGCTGTTTTAGAAAAAAAACAAAAAAAGTATTAAAAGTTTTGTTTCGAAAAAATTTTTTTTAAAAAGTTTTAGAAATTTTTTTCGTAAAAAAGAGGTATGTTTTTTTATTAAAATAAAGTTGGAACAAAAATGGTTAATTAAAAAGGCTTAACTAAATTGAAAAAAAAAATCGACATTGTTTTTTAATAAGAAAAGAAATTTAAAATTAGAAAGTGTTTGAATAGTTTTTTGTTTGGTTTTATTTGAAAGTAATTTGAAATTTTTTAATTATCTAACAGTAAAACAAGGAACTGTTAATTTTTTGCCAATGAATTCTTATCTTAAATTGCCAATTGAGATCATTTTACAAAATAATTGATTTAGTTTAAGGAAGAAGATTTTTTATAAAAAAGAAACTTTCTTTTCTATTGATTTAAAATTGTTTTAATTATAATACAATATTGTTTATCAGTATTAATAAACCATAAAAATATAAATTACGAAACTTTTATTTTGATGAATTAATTTGATTAACTTTCTATTGTTAATCAAAAAGTTTTAATTAAAAAAAAACACTTTAATTAACAAAGTTTAAATAAAATAGCTAAACAAATATAACTGATATAATGTAGTTAAAAGTTAATTAGAAAGAAAAAGTCTTTAAAATTGGTTTATCATCTCAAATTACTTTTTAATTTAGTTTCTCAATTTGATTAAATTTCCTTAAATATATTTAAATTGAATAAAGTGTTTTATTAATTAAACAAAAATTCAAGCTAAAATTTATGTCAAACTTCCCGAAGTTTTAATTAAAGTTTTATAGATTTAAAACTATTTAAGTATTATAAACTTAAACCCATATGAAAAAAAAAGATTTAAAAACTATTGCAAAGGTATTAGTAAACTTAAAAAAGTATTAAAAAGATTAATTTCTGATATAAATCAATTTTTAATGTTTTATAATGTATCATTTAAAATCTTCTCAAAAAAATTATCCCTTAAGTTTGATGATTATTTTTTACAAAAAAAAACTAGTCTTACTAAAAATTTTTCTTTAAAAAGAAAACTAATTATTAAAAATAAAAAAAATTCAATGAAATTTGGAATTAATTAGTTTCATGTGTAAAGGAATAGGTAAAAAAATTAGATGAATGATTTTGAGAAATTAAGATAAATGTTTTTTCCAAATTAAATATTTTTTTAGAAAATGAATGTTTGAATAAGAGATGAATTTTTTAAAAGAAAAAATGAATTTTTAAATTAAAATATGAAAGTTTAAATGAAGAAAATATAGATGAGTATTTAAAAGTGAAATTAAAGACTATTGCAAAAAAGACAAATTAAAGATAATAAAAAGAATATAAAAAACAAGATGAAGTTTTTAAAATAACGAAAAATATGTTTTAGTTTAAAAATAAATTTTGAAGAAAATAGAAGTTGATGTTCAAGAATGAGGAATGTTTAAAATAAAGAAATGAATGTTAAAAAGATGAAAGAAAAAAAAAATGAAAGTTTGAGAAAGTTAATTTAAATAAAAAGATAAAATTTAATTTAAAAAGAGAGAGAAAATGTTAATTATGAAATAAATTACTTAAAAATCAATAAAAGTAAAAATAAATTTAGGTAAAAACTTAGCAAAAAAGGATGAAGTTTAAGATAAAAAAAACTTTGAAAAGATGTAAATAAGCATTTGAAATTAATAAATTTTAAAAAAAATTTTAAAAATAATCTTTTGAACTTTAATTTAACAAAAATTTCAAGGAATAGTATTACAAGTAATAAATCAAAATTTTAAAGGCTGTTTTATAGATGTTGGTAAAAAAAAATTTATCTTTTAAAGAAAAATTTATTTTTTTAAAATTTTTGACTAAAAAATTGATTTTTATCAATTTTGGTATAAAACTAAAAAAGGTAAATTTTTTTAAGAAATCAAGTTTTTAAAAACAATGATTTTGATCAATTATTACAACTAATTAAATTGTGTAAAAGAAAAAAAAAATTGTGAAAAACTTTTTTTTTAATCTTAAAGTGAAAGTTATTTTTTAAAAAGTGATTTTGATTTATTTATAAGAATTATACGGTTTAATCTTATTTTTATAAAAAAAAGAAATTTTTTTTTTGTTAAAAATTATAGTATTGACTCAATTTTACACTTGGTCATCATTTTAAAAAGAAATTAAAATATTTTAATTAAAACTTGAATTATAAACAATTCAACTTTTTGAAAAAGTTTTTAATTTTAAATTTAATTTAAGATATAAAAGATTGAATAATTTTCAAAAAACAATAGATTTGAGTAAATCATTTAAAAAAAAGTAAGCTTTATGTCGGAAACAAATTTTTATGGCTAAAAAAATATTCTAATTTAAAAAAAAGTTCGGATGCTAAGCATTTACAAATTGATCACGATTTTCCTACTTGTAATATTTTTATTCAAACTTTTGACTGGTAGGAATTGTATTTTATCTTTTTTTTTCTAATAAATGCAATAACTAAACAACTTTTTTTGTTTTTTGAATAAAGTTTTGACTAAATATTAAGTAATATTAATTTAATCAAATTCATTTAATAAAATTATTTTAAAAAGAATTTAAAATTTTTTTTAAAAATATGAGCTTTTAATTAAAGTTGTTTAATCAAAACTAATAATTAAAAGTAATCAAAAAACTTTTAATCAAAATTTTCTCATCAAACTTTACACTTAAATGCTTTTATCAGATTAAACAAAAATATTTAACAAAAGTTTAATTAAAAGTTTTTATATTCAAATTAAATTGAAACTTAATAATTTAATCAATTGTTTTTTAAACGATTAAATTAATTTAGGGAAAGCATTTTAAAAAATCAATAACTTAAAGCTCTTAAAGAAATCTATAAATATTGAATTACAAAAACTTTTTCAAATGATATTAAGAAAGATTTATATTTTATTTGTATTGATACATAATTTAAAAATTTTCATCAAAGTTTTACTCTATTATTTGTAAACATCATTTTCAAGTTGTTAAAATTCATTTTTTATAATTTCATTCTAGTGTACATTAAAAGTTGAAAAAATTTTTTTTTTTGAATTAGACTTAAAAAATCATCAATTTATTTTTTTATTTAGCCATCAATTGTTTTATTTACTGAAAAATCAACAGTTAGTTCTCATATTTTTTCTAAAATTTATAGTTTTAAGATATAAAAATTTCATCATTAAATTTGAAAAACTTTCTTTATAAAAGAATTTAAGATGTTAAATTTTCATCATTTGTTTTTTGAGATGTTGAAATTTTAACATTTCATTTATAAATCACGTTTATTAATAGTTAAAATCAATTAACACTTACGTTCATTTAATTTTTAAAATTTTTTTTTTTATTTTTTTTTCAACAAAAATATAAGATGAATATTAAATAGATGAATTATAATCATGAATTTGATAAAAAAATTGAGTTTATTTAAAAAATTTAAATTTTAAGTAATAAAACTATTTTAAGAAAAAGAAGATAAAAACAAGTTTGATAATTTAACTGAGTTTGAGAAAAATTGATTTTTTTTTAATTAAAACAAAAATGATTTTTATTTTAGTTTATTGCTTATTAAAACTATTTTAAATTAGATTTTAACCTAAAGCTAAAAATATATAACTTTACTGCATCAATAATTAAAAATAAACAATAGGAAAAACATCAAAAAATAAGTTTAATAGCTTTTAATCTAAGTGAATTTGTTTAAATCAGTTAATAGTTTGTTTAAATCAATTAATAGTTTATTTAATTTGTTCTTAGTTTAAAACGGTTTTAAATCAATTTCAAACTTCTAATAAAAAGTTATTTTTTATTGAAATATTTCAAAAAAAGATACTTATTCAAAGATATTTTATTTAAAAATTACTTTTTTTAAAGAACGTACATTCGAATTTAATTCTTAAAAACTAATTTAAAATTAATTTTATTTTTTAAAGTAAATAATTTAAAGAAGTTTCATTCTAAGAAATTGAAGATGTTTTAAACTTAGCTATGAAAAAATTTATAAACTAAGACTTTAAAAGTTGTTTTAAACTAAGGCATTTAAAGATGCTACATTCTAAGACATAAAAAAGATGCTATATTCTAAGATTTTAAAAATACTACATTCTTAGACAGGAAAAATGTTTTATACTAAGGAATTAAGTATAATAAATATTAAATGACTAAAGATGTTTACTAAATCGAAAAATTTCTGAAAAAAGTCTTTTGAGAAGATTTAGTGAAGATAAATTTTGTAAAAATCGAAAATTCTTGTTAAAATATTTTATTAAATGATACTTTATTTTGTTCTGAAAATTAGTTTAATTTCATTTAAAGATAATTAAAAAAGTTTAAAACAATTTAATTGATTCATTTTAATGTACTAAACTTTTAATTAAGAATAAAAATTAATTAAACAATTTAATTTATTATCCAATAAAATTATTCTTAATAATGAGGCTAAAAAGACTTTTAAAAAAATTACTGTAAATTCAAATTGATTCATAAAAATCAATAAATTAATTTGATCAAGATTAATTAAAATATTTTCATTTAAAAAAAAATTATCGATTTTTTACTTAGGTGATTTATTAATTTTATTGTTTGTTTAAACGTAAAAACATTATGTTGATTATAAATTGTTAAAATATTTTTATTTTTAACTTTTTAAATTGTTATTCATAAAGTTTTTTGAACAAAAGTTTTTCAAATTTATTTGTTTTGTTTGAATGATCAATATCTTCATAACTTAAAATATTAATTATTATGAATATCATCAGTTAAAAAAATATTTTTCAAGTTATGAAAAATCTTTTATTCTCATTTGTTGATTAGATTTAACTTGTTCATGTTTTAAATGAGTTATTAAAAATATTGTTTTTTAATTATTTTAATTATTACTTACAAATTTATATGTACTTTACTTGTCAATTACTACAAATAATACTTATTATGATTTTTTTGCTGATTTATATGAATACAACTTGTTGATTAATATCATTTTTTCATAAGTTATGAGTATTAGTTTTTAATATGAATATCACTTGTTCATTAACATGAATACATTTTTATAATTATCAAAAGTAACTTTTTTAATTTTATTACAAATACCTTGTTGATTATTATTGTAGATATGACTTGTTTAAGTTATGTTTGTAAATTATTGATAATCATTGTACTTGTTAGATTTTTTAAATATCTATTAATATTTCTTAATGAAAAATTAAAATAATTTTTAATCCTTCAAAAAAGATGTTTTTAAAAGAAAAAAAAAATTTTTCATAATCTGAGTTTATCAATTAAAATTTTCTTTTTTGATTAAAGTATAAGACTTGAAAATAAGTTTAAATTAATAAAATATTCTTAGTTAATTGAAATATTTGATATGTTTTAAATTAATATAAACAAAGTCAAGTATCTTAAAGCCTTAGTCTAAACTTTCTTAGAACTTTCAAAAATTCTTAACTAATCAAAAAAAAAGGTAAATTTTTAAAAAATTGCAAATAAATCAAAACAAATTATGAAAATATTCAAAAGTCAATCATAGAAAATATGATAAATACAAAAACTAAGAATAACTTTTCAATACTTTTCTTGAATAAAAGAATTTTTTTTCTTTAAGTTCTATTATTTGTCTTATGTTAAAGAGTTAAATATCATGTTTTTACATGCTAAACAATTAAGTTCAAGGTATATAATATTTTAATTAATAATTTTTTCTCTCTTTGAATATAATAATTTTTTAATTGGATAGTTTAATCTTAAATCAAACTTAACTCTAATTAAAAACATTTTAAATTCAATTATAAGAAATGATTTTTAAAATAAATTGAAAGTTCATAATATTGAATAATCTTTTTCACCTGTTTAGCTTAAATGAACAGTTAATAATTATGATAAAAATTCATTTTTACTTTTGTTGATACTTTATTATTTAGTAATATATTTAAAGTTAAATAAATAAACTATAAAAAAAGATTTTCAGTTAAAACTTTATATCATCAACAAAAAACTATAACTTTAATTAAATAAATTGTTCAATAATTTCATTTCATTATCAATAGATTTTAAAAGTATTTTCTTTTTATCTCATTAAAATTTTACGCTTAGTTTGATTTCATTCAAAAAATTTAAACTTTTTAAACTTTTTCTCATAATAAATTTTTGTTCCTTTTAAGATTCATAAGAAAATTTTTCTTTATCAAATTAATGTATTTAACAGTTTTACATCTTTTATTAATTTGACAATAAACTTTATAGTTGTTCTTATTAGTAACTAATTCTTATCATTTAAATTTTCATTTAAGTTTTCATTTAAATTCTCAAACAATTTAAATTTAACATTTTGTTTATTTTACTTTAAAATAAATACAATTTAACTTTACTTATTGTTAATAATACTTTTCCTTAATGTTACTTTGTTCTTAAACTTATTAAGTTTGAATAATAAAAATTTAATTTTTTGTCTAAATTTTCTAGGAAGTTATCTCTAAACAAAATTCTCACTTTTTTTTAATCTAAAATATTTGGACAGGTAATAATTAATCTCAAAACTTCACTTTTGAACTTCTTGAATAAAAAAAATATAATTCACGAATTTTAATAGATTTAAAAGATAAAATTTTAGCATGATTTATTCAAATCCGCTTTGTTTTATGTTACACCATATATACTTTTTTTGTGATAAATTTTTTTACAGCTTTTAAATAATTTTTACTCAAATTAAACTTTTTTCTACTTATATGATGAATAAAAAATTTATTATTCTAAATTTTATTAAACATGTCTATTAGCTTTGTGGTTTTTAAAAAAAAAATTCTTTAAATTTACATTTTAGTTCTAAGTTTGTTATACATTCCTTTTTCAGTAATTTTAAGTTTTATCTTTTAAGAAAACTTTTTTTATTCAAAATCTATGTTATTAAAATTTTTATCAAAATTTTTTCTCAAAACAAAAAGTTAAAACTTTTGAATAAAAAAGTATCAAATTCTCTTTTTAGATTTTTAGTTAGCTATTTTTGTTTTTAACTTAATTTAAAATTCAATTTAAACTTTTAAAAAAATATTAAAACAAAAAATGATGCTCTTTATTTGGTTTTCTTTTACTTTCTATCTTCTTTCATTAAAAACTTTTTATTCATAAAAATGTATACAAATTTATTTAAAACTTTTTTAGCTTATTAAAAAATTTGAATTTATTTTAGACTTTTAACTAAACTTGATTAAAGTTTTAAATAAAATTTTTATTTAGGCTTTTTACTAATTTTAAATTAGGCTTTCATTAAATTTAATACAAACTTTTCACTAAATTTGATACAAACTTTTTACTAATTTTAATACAAACTTTCTATCAATTTTCATACAAATTTTCTATTAATTTTCATGCAAACTTTCGTTTAAATTTTTAAAAAACTTCCAAATATTTTTAAATTAAAGTTTTAAATAATTTTAAGACAAAAATTTTTAACTATTTTTTAATTTTAACTTTTAATTTATGTTCTCAAACTATTTTTCATATAAATCTTCAAGTTTAATTTTAAATTTTTAACTAAGTAGAATAATAATTTTGACTTTAAATTTTCAATTAAATTTTTTATTCAAAATTAAGTATAGATGAAAATTTAAATTTTATTAAATTGTGATTACACAATATAAATGATACATTCAAATTAAATTATTTTTTTTTTAAACTAAATTACCTTTAAAATTATTATATGAATGACAATTATTTTCAGCGGAAGTAAATTAATAAATTGAACTTGTGATCATTATGATAAAGTTTAAATTGAACTCAAGTTTTGAAATAAGATATTTAAATTTGTTACAATTCTTATATTTAATTTACCTTTATTGATTTGTATGATTAAAATTAATCAGTTTTTTTTATATTAACCTGAATGCTTAATAGCTTATAAATTTTTTAAGCGGATTTTTTTGTTTGTATTTTAAAATTAACTAGTATTATCATGATTCTTATCCATCAATTTTCCTATTTAGATACTTAATTTGTCATTTTTAATTTTCATTATAAATCTTTCTAGACATTTCCTTGCTTTTTTTTTTATTGATGGATAGTTTAACTTTTGTTAATAAAAAAAAAGATTAATTACTCATCAATAAGTTGGTATTAAGATTAATTTTTTATCAAAAAAAATAAATCTTTATCAAATTTAGTTTTTTATCAAAATTATTTTCATTAATATAACTTTATTTGAAAATTTATCGACATTGTTTCTTTATTAAATAGATTTAATTATCTAGTTTATTTGTTTATTCAAATAATATTTACAATCAAACAAATTTTCGTGAAAAAAGTTTGTTTATTTAAAATAATTTTCTTAAATATATTTATTCTGAAATTTAACTTATTCAAAGTTTTGATTAAGTCATTCAAAAATAAAAGTTATTGCTTAGAACTTGATAACTAATTTCAAATAAATTTTAAATCCTTAAAATATCTCTTAAAAATAAAATTTGAAAAGATTTTTAATCAAATCAATTATTAAATATCTATTCATAAAATTTAATTAAAAAGTTTCTTTTAGATTTAAATAAAAAAGTATCAATTGAAATTTTGCTTAAAATAAAAGTTATCATTTATAAACGACTTTTGTCAAAGTTTTGTTTAAAACTTGTATAGAATTAAATTAAAAATCTTATTAAAGAATAATATTAAAAAACAATTAAAATTTGTTGAAGCATCATATTAAAAAAAAATTAAACTTTGCTAAAGCATTATTTTAAAGTTTATTTAAAAAAAGAATCTTTTTTTAAACTTTAACCTATTGTACAAATTTTTTAATGCTTTTTCCAATTAATACTTTTAATTTAATAATTTAAAATAAACCAACTTAAAAAGTTTCATTAAAAAAGTTTTTATTTGATTTTGAAAGTTGAATAAAGTTTTTTTTTTGATACATTCATTCAACAAAAATAGAATAAGCTTTTGTTAGTAAAAAAAAATCAATTAAATTCAATTTTATTAATGTTCATAGTTTTATTAATAAAGATTTCTATTCATGAAATTTATCTTTATTTAAAATTTTTCCTTTTTGAATCAATTTTCTTAAAATTTTTTGATTTAAAACTTTTTCAAGATGTTTAAGATTTAGTTTAAGAAAAGAAAAAATAATTAATTAAGATTGTCTTTTAAGATATATTAAAATTTCTTTAATTTAAATAGATCAAAATTTAAATGATGCTTTAAATATAAAATAAATAAAAAAGAATAAAAAAGTTTCACGAAACTATTCAAAAGTTTATTTTTATCATAATCATTAAATTGTTTTTGTGAAACTTTTGTTTTTATAAAATAGAACATAATTACTTTTATTATTTCACCACAAAAAAGCCTAACTTTAAAAGTTGCCAATTGATGATTTAATTAGAATTTTTATATTTTAACCTGCAAATTAATATCACTCCTTAACAACTTGATTAAGTTTTTTGTTGAAAATTCTTTTAATTCTAAAATATTTTCAAGTATTAAATTTAAATAAAATCTTTGTTCTACATAACCATCTTTCACAAGTCTCAATCTTTTTTTCATTCTTAATTTATTTTTTAAATTAGTTTAAACAAAAAGAGTTTTTTTCAGGTTTTTTTAACACAATAATCTAAATGTTTAATAAAGATTAGCTCAAGTTATCAAGATTTCTTTTTTAGATGAATAAAAGAGTTTTTTGATGAAGTTTTTTTTTTTTAATTTTTTAGACTAAATCTAATTAACTTTTTTTTGTAAATATTTCATAAAAAAATAAAATCTTAGTCAATATCTCACATAGATGGAATTAATTTTAAAACTAACTTTTAAATTAGCTAATTGTTATTTAATTTTGTTATAAATCAAATTAGTTTTAATAAATGATTAAAATTTGTCTTATTATTGTTTGAAAAGTTTTAATCTACCTGAACTCTTTTTTTAAATTATTCTAATTAAGGAAATTTTCTTTTTTATTTTTTAATCAAAAAATCTCATTAATTCCTTTAAAATTTGTCTTTTTTTTTAAATTATCAGTTTCTTTGTTTATTATCTTTTAATTCACCTGGTAGTTGATTAAAAATTCTTTTAAAAAATAAATTTATAACCTTTTCCAACAATACTTTTTAAATAAAATTTGACAAAAAAATTTAATGAAAGAGCCTAAAAAAGTAATAAAAAGTTTAATGAATATTAAAATTATTAAGTTTTAAAATAAATAATCTAAAAGTAATGTTAAAAAGACATAATATTTTATGTTTATTCAACTTAATTTAAAGTTTAATATGTTTAATCTAATTAACTTCAATTGAAAGTTCAATAATTTAAATTTATGAATTGATACATTAATTTATTTTTCTTTTTAAACATCAAATGTCTCTAAACCTGACCTTAGTAAATTTATTAAGGGTGTATTTGTTAAAATATAAATATAGATTTTATCTAATTAAATTTTGGAAATGATTTAAATTTTTTTTCAAATAAATTTTCGAAACAAATTTTATTTAAAAAGCTTTTCTCAAAAATGTTTTATTTGAAAAAAGTTTTCCCTAAAATTTAATTTAAACGTTAAAGGGTTATTTAAAATTTTTTAAAAAGACAAAAACTTAATGAAAATATTAAAAGAGAAAACAAAATTAAAAAAACTTAAAAAAATTTGAAAAAAATTAAAAAAAAAACAATGAAAATTATTAACTAACCTCAAAATTATAAAGAAATTTTAAATAATTTCATCATCATTAATAATATTTACCATAAAATTTAAAGAAGATTATTAAAATTCAAACAAAATAAACAAGTTATTAAGAAATAAATATTCATTAGCTTCAAATTGTAGTAGATAAAAAAAATTTGAGTATTTTACAAATCAATATTTAAAATTTTTCATTTAATTAACTATAATCAACAAATTGATTCTAAATTCAAATTTGTCCTAATTACAAGTTAAAATTTTTTTTGTAATTGAACAAAAATTGAATCATTTCCTGAATTTAAATCCTTTTCTAAAATAGAGTTTAAAATAAATTTACATTTTTTAAATCATATATTTCTTTTCATCATATTCATCCTAATCACATATTTAAATCATCTTTAATTCTATTATTCATATTTCAAAAAACGAATAAAATGTTTTTGAATGAGTGTAAATTAAAGATTTAATACTTAAATTGAAAATAATAATTCTAAGAAATGTCCTTACAGGCTTAAGGCTTTTTTTATTTGATTTGATCGCTAATTTTAAATAAAAAAAAAAAATTTTTTCTTAAATTAAGCGGTTTGATTTGTTAATCATTGTAAACAAGTCTAAATTAGATTTCTTCATTATTCTTTTCAAAAAAAAGCTTTTCCTTTTTTTTCATACCTTAAATGATTTGATAAAGTGTTAAATTTTTTCTTATTCTAAGCTAAAAGTAATTTTTAATTAACTATTGAATAAAATTTATTAATTTATTTTAACCAATCTTTGTTTTAATTAACTTTCATTTATCAGCATTCATGAATAGAGTTTTAATCTTTAATTAGTTTTTATAATTCTTTTGTAATCTACCTCAAATCAAAAACAAATAGCTTTATCATCATAATTAAAGTAAATTGTCAAAAACTTTTTATTCTTTAAAATTGGTAAATTAAACAGATGAAAAATTTTTCAAAAGCATAAAGATTATCTTATAATCATGTTTTATATAATAAATTTTTTTTTGATATTTTAAAGAGACTTTTTAGTTAAAAGAAATATTTGATGAAACAATTTGAAAAAAAAAATTTAAAAAGGCTTGAAGAAAAGTTTTAAAAAAAAATTTTTTGTTTAACCTAAACATTCAAATTGGTACACTAATTGCATCATTTAATTTTTTTATGATTTTGTTCTAAATATTTACTTTCTCTTTTATAGCTTCTGTAACCTGTTGATTTAATTTTTTATTTTTATTTTTTTATTCGTGATTTTTTTGATGGTCATCATTTTTTATTTGATACAAATAAAACCAAATCGTAAAAACAAAGAATTTTTTTTTTTACTAAGCATTATAGATGATCAATTGAATATTGAAGATGTTTCTATATCTTATTTTTCTTGTATAAACTATATTAAGAACAAAAATTTACTAGAACAAGTGATGATGTTCTTTTTTAGATTGCTTAATTAAGATTACATTCTACGATTTAATGAGTAAGATTAATTATCATTTTATTTTTTTTCTGAATAATTACTTGTTTTAGGTCGGCTGAGCAAAAACTAATTATTCATTCATTTCTTAAATCTTATTTCAAAAAAGTAAGAAGAAAAAAAAGAATACACATCAAAGGGTTATACTAAATTGTATATGAATTTTGAGTTAATCAAGTTTTCAAGTTCGAATCTTTATGCTTGTAAGCGAAAGTTTTTGTTCTGAAACCATTTTTTTTTAATTCAAGAATTTTTAACATTTTAACTTTTATAATTAATCTTTTTGTTTTTACCAGTGGGTCATATTTTGTTTTATGATTAAAACAAATCATGTTTTTTTTAAACAAACAGTTTTTTTGGGCAGGTAGATTTTTAGGTTAAGGTAAAAGATTAGACTAATTATATTTTTATATTTAATAACATTTGAAAAAGCCTTTTTTTTTTTTAATTTTTTTGTTTGCTTTATTAATATTTACTTTTACTAAATTTTTCATCCAACTTAATAAGTCTAAATTATACTTTAAATTTGATTAGTCATACTGATTTATATTATCGTTTAAACATTAATAGCACGTGAGTTTTTGAGTAATTTTAAAATAGATTTTTTTTCTCCTTCTTTAAAATAAGGGGTAGGGTAGATGTAATTTTTTAATTAAAAAAACATTGAAAACATCTGCTTTTAACTTATTAAAATTTTTATCTTATTTTATCTATTTGGTTTATAATGGTTTATTTCTGTATTCAATGGAGGTGTTATTATATAAGATCTAGATGGTCTTAAAATTATTTAAGAATAAAAACAGCTTATTTATAAAATGATGACACTTTAAAATTGTGTCGAAGTATTAAATTTTTTGAGCTGTTAAAAACTTATTAATTATACACCTTAAATAAATAGATGTTAAAAGTTAGTAAGTTTATTTGATTTGAGCAGTTCAAAAATTTAATCTTTTTTGATTTACTAACGGTTAAATAGTAGCTAAATTTAATTTTATATCAAAAAAAATTTTTACTTAAATTAAATTTTCATAAAAAATGAAGTTTTGTTACTTGAAATTAAATTTTAATTTTTTCTTATAAATTTTCATCTTCTAATTTTAGGTTTAAGCGGGAAAAGTTTCAAATTTTTTTCTTTCATTTTATACCACAAAATTTATTAAGAAAAATTTGTTTAAATTCTTTTAAATACTTTAATGACAAATAATTTGAGATCAAGTTTTTTTACCTGTATTGATGTCACAATTTTCAGTTTTTTATTTTTTATAAAAAATTCAAATTATTTAATAAGCTAGATCAATATTATAGACTTATTTTTACATTTAAGCTTTTACATAACTTATTTTAATTTATTTCCAAATTAAATTAATTTATCATTTTAAATTGTAATTAGGTTTAAGTTTTTAAATTCTTAAAAAGTTTCACTTTTATTTCGAAACGATTCTTCAATTAAACTATCGGCTTTTTATTTAAATCTTTTACTGCTTAAAATTAATCTTTAAATTGAGTTTGTCTAATTTTTGTTGATTAATAGATAGTTTTCGCATAAAGTTTTTTTCTTTAAATTGAAAGAGTTTAAAATCATAAATACTGACAATCTAAAGTAGATTATAAGAACAAAATATTTTTTTTTAAATATAATAACCTAGCTATAAACTCATTTTTATAACATGTTATTACTTTAAATGTAAAGTAGCAAAAATTAAGAAAGTTATTTTTTCATTTAAAGTACATCTTTACTTGTTTAGACCTGTTCGAACTTTACGTTGGTTGGTGGAGCCTAATAAAAGGGGCGATTTATTTTTTTATGTTAATGTCATATTTTAAAGAAGGTGTTTACTTTCCAACCTTAGCTGGTCAAGTTGCTTTTTAAAATTTTTTTTTTGAACGCGAAAGTGTTTACTTCAAAATGATGAGTTCAGTAAACAAATCGAAATCAAAAAGAATACTATTTGATAAGAACCATAATCATTATTTTTTTTTGAGTTAATAGATTTTTTAAAAATGTTTAATTAAAATATTTTTTCTAAAAGTTATTTTATAGATTTTTTGTGTAAATTTTGAAATGTTTTTCTCAAAACTTTCATTAACTGTTTTTTTCCATGTTTTTTTTAATTTTTTTTTATTGAAACATTTTTTTAATTGAAACTCTGCAAGTTAAAACTTTTGATGAATAAAACTTAATAAATGAATTTGTTGCTTAAATGAAACTTTTTATTAATTGAAACTTTTTATTAAAACTTTTACATTGAAAGAAATTTAATTTAAATGAAACTTTTCAATATAAAATTACCAATAAAAATCGTTCTTAAAATAAATTTTTTTAATGAAAATTATTTCTGTTTCAATTAAAACTTAAAAAAAAAATTTTTTTTTTGTTTTTACTCTTTTAATTTAAATTGAAATTTTTAAATTGAACTTTTGATTTTTTTAAGGATGCAATTTTTATGACTAAATGTGTTAAATTTATTATCGAACTTTTAAGTATTTTTTGTGTTAAAAAATAAAAAACTTAAATTGGATAATTGTCAAACTTCATAAATAAAGTAAGTTTAAATTTTTTAGATAAAAAAACTTTTTCTTTTTTTAAAACTGAATATTCAAAATAATAATTTTCTTAAAACTTAATTAAAATTTTTAATAAAATTCGATAGTAATGAATAATTTTTAGATAGTTGTTCATGAATAATTTCAATTATAAAATTTTGAATAAATTTAGATTGTTGATTATTTAAAATAGTTGATTATCAATAATTTAAGACATCTGAATACAAATTAAGATAATTTTTGAAAAACAATAAATATTTTTTTTAAGTAATTATTTATTGAAATTATTAACAATTAAAAGTTCTTCATATCTTGATACATATTTAAAAAAGTAAAAATTTATGAGTCTTGAAAAGTTTATTCAGACTTAAAAATTTTTTTTGTGTTTAAATGTTTTTTAGCTTTTGAAAGTTTTTAAATTTTTAATTTGTTGTAGAATTAAAAGATTCAAATTTCAATAAGAATATTTAGGTAAATTTTCAAAGTTGATTTTTATTATCTTTTCTTTAAATTTTTTAAATTATTTCATTTTATATTCGGATACTTTCAAATGTTTAAAAATAAATAAAAAAAAGTTTTTTAATCTTTAAATGAGAATTTAGGTTTGTTTGTATAATGGCAAATGTTTGTATCAAAATTGAGATAAAATTATAATACAAAGAAGTTTGTAAAATAGAAAAAATAGAATAAAGTTTTTAAGTAAATTAAAGAAGGAATAAAGAAATTAAAAGTAAAAAAAGTTTTTAGAGAAAAAGTAAATTTAAAACTAACCTTTAAACCTAAACATTGTCTAAATCGTGATATTTATTTAATATAATTGACTAAAATATTTTTACTTTTTAATTACTTAAGTTCAGTAGTTTTAATAATTTAAATTATCTTTTAAAACTTGAAATTATTTCAATTAAAATTTAAACCTGAAATTAAAATTTGAATAGAAATTTATAATAAGAAGTTTTTTAGCCTAAAAATTAAAATAAATATCTGGGCTTGATTAATTTTTATTTAGTGGTTCATTAAATACATGAGTTACCAAAACAATAGAGTAATTTTTAAATGTCCAGAATAAAACTGTTATTTAGGTAAACCATTTTATCTTTTACTTATTTATATAATATTGTTGATAATAAAAAAAATTGTAAAAGTTTAAATCGTGCAAGATTGTTTTTTTTTCATCTTTTTGATTAAATTGAATAATTTTCGTGTGTTAAAATAAAGATGATTTTATCTTTTAAAAAAACAAAAATAATTATCCAAAAATCGAAGTTTTGTTTTTAAAATAAAAAAACAAAGGATTAAATTTAGAGTAAAAATGAAATTTTTTTTTCGGTTGATTACACCTGTTGAATAAAAAGAGAACTTAAGTTTTATTTTAATTAAAATTAATTTATTAGGACAAAAATATTTATATCTCTTTCAAAATTTTCTTTTTGTCTTTTACTTGCCTTTTAAAATAAAGGAAGATTTTAGTCTTTATTATGCATAATTAAAACTTTTAAATTATTTTTTAGATTTTGAGAATCTTTTTGAAGTGAATTATTTTAAATTATTTCCTTTAAAATCTTATTTCTTTTCATTAAGAATAAATTTAATAAACCACAAAGTTTTGAAATCTTTCAATAAAGAATTTTAATAATTTTTCATTAAAAACTATTTGTGAAAACTTTTAGTGAAATCTTTTTTTTTTGTTGCAATTTTTACTTCAAAATTTTTCATTTAACCATTGAATAAAAGAATTCTTTTAAATTTTTTTTTTGACCACAACACCCTTTTGATCTAAATTTGAATTTAAAAATTCTTTTGATCAATAAGGCGCTCCTCCGTCAACACTCATTAAAGTTCAATTATATTTAAAAAGAAATATTAATTAAAATTTTTAAATTAATTTAAAAAAATTGGAATAATTGTAATTGAAGTATTGGATTAACTGAACTTATTTTCACAAAGCTTGGTTTAAGGTTAAAACTTTTGAACTGACTTCTAAATTTAAATTTTTTATTTAAAAATGTTGATACATATTTTTATTGGTTTATTTAAAAAGTTTAACTTGGAAACAAGATGCTCTAAAAAAACTTAGATTAATTAGCTTAAAAAAAAAGCAGATTAGTTTAACTCATTATTTAAAAATTATATTGATTGTATCAAATTTATAAGGCTGTATTAGATTTGAATTTTTTTTTTTTAAAAAATAAACTGTTATGCAATTGTATGAAATTACATTTTAATCTAATTAATTATAATTTTTATATACAAATGTTAATAACGTTTTCTAGGTTTGTGCTGCTGGTTTTTAAAATCCTTTAATCTTTTATGTTAATTTGAATATTCTTGTTTTAAAATTTTTAAGAAATTTTTTCAATTTTTTTGTTTTAAACTTTTTCGTAAGTTTTACTTAATTAACTTTTTCAAATGATGATCATGAATGATTTAAGATTAGTTTGACTAAGAAATCTTAATTTACCCGAGTTTTCTTCACATCTAATTTACCTTTTTTATCTCTTTTTTTTTCTATCTTATTATTGATAAATTCTTTTTCAATTAATCTAACTTGAATGTCAGTTGAAAAATTTTTTTGCTCAAATCTAAATCAAAAAAAAAGGTGGATTAGCTTATCAATTAAGCACTTAACTCTTTTTTTTTTTTCAACTTAATTGACAGAAAAACAATATTGAATCGTGATGCTACTATTCAGCTTATGATTTGTATCTTAATAATAAAACCTTTTTTTATAATCAACCTTAAATTTAATTTAAAAATCCAAAAACCTTAAGTTAAACCAAAAACAATTATTACCTTTTTAAAAAAAATTTTTCAAAAAACTAGCCAAAACAATTTCTAATTTTAAAACTTAATTTTAATTAATCGTTTTTAATTTAGAACTTTGTTTTTAAACTAAACGATATTGTTTTAACTATCAGCTAATCTTTTTAAAAAAAAAAATAATTTTTTATCTTTTTGCTTAATTTATTTTATTTGCTTTCAGTTATTTTTAATTAACAGATTCACTTTCGGTTCATGACTTGTTTATTTTTAGTCTAATTGAGTACTAAACAATTTACAGGTATAATCACTCACAAACGATACCCACTTTTTTTTTTATTTTTTTGAAAAGTAACAAGGCTAGGGGCAAATTTAAACTTTAAAAAAAAAAGAGTTAAAGAAAATGGCATTTTTAATTTTATTTAAAACTTATTTGCATTTAATTTATAACATTTCAAGTTCGCTTTATTTCTATTAAAGTAATGAAGTAGTTAAAAATAACTTAAGCAAAAAACTTATTCTTTCTTTTTTTTTTTGAAAAGAACCTACATCGAAATTTTTGAAAAAATTTTTTTAATCATCAATTTTAAAATGAGTTTGCTTATGAATCATTTATAATGATATTCATGTCATAATTAAAAACTTAAAAATTTTAAAATCAATTGTCCTAAAAGTATCATTTTTAAAAGAAAAATGTTTATCATGAAAATTGTATCATGAAAAATGTATCAAAAAAAATGTATTAGGAAAGTTGTTTTATCAAAAAAAAAAAATTGAATAATAATGAGAATCTTATTAAGTTCAAGAAAGTATATCCAAAAAAATTCTAAAAAAAAAAATGTTAGACGAGTATCAAGTTATATAAAAAATAATACCAAATAAAATTAGCTTACGAGTAGTACAAAGAAATAGTACCAAATAGTTGTTTTGAAATATAGTAAGAAATATTTTTAAGCTAGAAGTAGCAAAGTATCGAATTTAATTTTCAAATTTATCATGCATTTGAATTAACTAAAAATTTAAATGCTAAAATAGTGAGAATATTTTCTGTGATAAAAATTGAATAATGTTTTTTGAGAAATTTTAAAACACAATTAAAAATGTTAATAGTTAAGCAATTAAATTTTTTATGTTTTTGTACAAAGAAATCTAATGTCAATTTTTTCATTCAGCTTATTAAAAACTTTATAATGAATGAGTTCATGGACTATTTGACCTGTTTTTTTTTAGCTTCTTATGAACTGAACTTTATAATATCAATCAAAATTTTAAAACACTTGCTTCAATTAAAGAACAATTTTTTTTAATAATTGACCAGACACATCCGCTGTGTAAAAAAAAATTTTAATGAAACTTAATTTTTTAGGTTGGAAATTCAAACAAAACATCAAATTGAATATAATTTTTTAAAGAAACAAGTTTACTCTAGTTTAATTTATTAAATTGTTTTCTTTAAAGAAATAACTTATATAGTGTAGACTTTTAATTTTACTTTTTTTTGTTCATTACTTTCATCACTTTCTATTTCAATATTAATCTTTTTTTTTGTTGAAATGAAACCTTAATGTTTAAAAAGATCTTTTAAAAATTTTGAAATTGATGTTTCTATTTAAGAAAAGATGAAAAATCACTTTTATTCAAATTTTTTTTTAACCTAAAATGACAAGTTTCGTGTAGTCAAAATTATTAAGATGTCAGTAGAAATTTTTTGTTTCTCTATTTTATTTGATTAATAACCCCCCCTTATAAGTATTTTTAATTTAGTAAAAAAATTTTTACTTTGTAAGATTAGTTTCTCATCATTGTTTAAATTATTTAAAACAAATCTAAAATTTTGACCTTTATTAACCTGTTTTTTTTTGGTTAAAATAGAACATTTTTATCTATTTTCATTTTTAAATAATAGTTTCATGTTTATATTTTTTGGTTTTCAATTTAATAACAAACAATTTAAATAATGATCAAATCTATTAAAACGAAATTGAAAAAAAGGTGTTATTCCAAAGAGCATCATTAAAAAGAAAAAAAAATTGATTTTTACTAAATGACCTTTTTTTAAAAAAATATTCAAAAATTAATATTCAAAATTCAATAAAATTAAAAAAATTTTTTTCAAGTTTGATGTTTTAAATTCAGTTTCATGAAGCTTCAAATACCTTTATAATCTTTTTTTTTTTTTAAAAAAAACATTCTGCAATCTTAATTTATTTCAACATAATTCATTTTGAAAATTGATCTTTTGATTGTTTACGGACAAAAATTTTTTCATTAAATGATTTCAAAATTACAGTTTAGATATTTAAATTGATTTTTATTATTTGATAAACCAGATCTTGATTAAGCTTTTGTTGCAAACTTTTGACGGAATCATTCAAATTTTAATTGTATTATGCTCTTGATTTTTTAATTTTATTTTGAATTTATAAAGATGAAATTTTGAAATTAATGTTACAGTAAAATGACCATTTTAAAACTTTTTATGTATTGTTTTTTAAACATTAAAATTATTTTATTAATTTACACCTGCTATTTGATTACCATTTGTTTAAATCAATTTTCTAGTTTCATTATAAGCTTTATTATCTAAATTTTTGTGTATATTCAAGAAAGTTTGAATCAATAATCATCTGTTTTATTCTTTTTTGAAAATCTGCTTTTCTCAAAAATTCTAAAATAAAATTTCAAAAATTTTATCTAAAACTTTTAAAAAAGATAAAATCTTCATTTTTAAATGTTAAAAGATGAATTTTTTCTAATGATAGAATTTTGATTTCAAAAAATTAATAAGCTAATTAAATAAAATTTTTTAAAACTTGTTTTTTATTTAGTTTGTCATCCTGTGTCAAATTAGAGCTTTTTTGTTTGATGAAAAAATTCGAATTCTACGTACTTTTGAAATATCATTTAATCTTTTAAATTATCAAAATAAAGGTCAGTAATTTTTTTATGTTTTTTTAAAACCTTAATTGAAATATTTATAATGAAAATATCTTTAAGTTAATGTTAAATTATTTTAAATTATGTTAATGTTGAATTGAATAATAAACAAATTTAAATAATTAGAATTATTTATGAATTTCTTTTATAAACTTTATGAGTTAACCTGTTGATATTTAGGTTTAATACACGTATTAATATAATTGAAAAAAAAAAAATTTCATTTGGGTCAAAATTAACCAGTCATGTCACAAATAGTCTATTAAATAAATGAAATTTTGTTTTACATTGTCATTCAAAATGTTAATGAATATATTTTATCTCATCAAAAAAGCTTCAATCTTGTTTAGTATTCTCTGGTATTAATTATGATTAGATTAAATTAATATTTTTTAAATGGCCTAATTTTTTTTGTTTAAAACACTTAATTAAACTTAAAAAAATTTAGAAAAAAATTTAGAAAAAAATTTAGAAAAAAATTTAGAAAAAAATTTAGAAAAAAATTAAGAAAAAAATTAAGTTTAGAAAAATAATTTATAGTAAAATGAAATTAATTAGAAAATGAATTTTTAGAAAAAAAAAATATTCAACAGAAAAATTTTTAGTAAAAAATTATTTAACAGAAAATTATTAAATTAGAAAACTATAAAATTTATTTAATAGAAAAATTATAATTTAGAAAAATTTTAAATTAGAAAGGTTATAAAATAGAAATATTATAAAGTTTATTTTAAAAAATATAAAATAGAAAATTTTAAAATAGAAAATTTTAAACAGAAATTTATAAAACAAAAATGTTTAAAATATAAATTTATGAAATAGAAATGTATAAAATATAAATGTATAAAGTAAAAATGTATAAAATAGAAATGTATAAAGTAGAAATGTATGAAGTAGTAATGTATAAGGTAGAAAACATAAAAAAGAAAACGTATAAAATAGAAAGTTTAAAATGGAAAACAAATAAAATAGAAGACGTATAAAGTAGAAGTTTATAAAATAAAAAAATATTTAATAGAAAATATTTAGAGAATTATTTAGGAAGTTTTTAAAATATTAAGTAATAAAAATCTTAAGTAAAAAAAATTAAAAAAAAAACTCACCAATTTAGATTAATTAGTTACCGCGCCATTAAAATTATAATTTTCATATTGACTTATGTAAAGAAGCGTCGAAACATGATGCTTTAGCCCAATTTCTTTTGTATTTAATTTAAGTTTTTTGTTTGTTTTTTTTCTCTAAATAATTTTTCGCCAACGCAAATTATTAAGTTACATTTGTTAACACTAAATAGATTTAAAAAATTGTATTCAAAGTTTTAAAACCAAATTCTTAATTACCTAATTTCTTTTTTTAAATTTCAGCTGTAACTAAAATTAAAAAATTCTTAAAAACTAACTATTAATTTTATGTTTTGTTTTAATTAGTGAAAAAATTTAAATAGAAAAACTTAATAATGATTCAAATTTAAAAAATCGTTTTTTAGATTTAAAAGTTCCAGTGTAAAATTTTTTTTTTAATTGAAAATTTGAAAGCTATTTTTAGAAAAACAATAGAAAAAACAGTTGTTCTTTTTTTACAACTGCCATACATTAGAACCTTTTTTATTAATTAAGGTTTTTTAAGTTATGTCAATCATTAATGACTATATTTAATTAATAATCACGTGCCCGTTTATTTTTAAATAATTCTGTAAATACCAGGCTTAAGATTATTATTTTGAATAATCTTTTAAATTTGAAAATTATAAAAAGTATCTTGATTATTAATTAAATGATAATCCAAAAGTAAATTAAAATGAATCTATAAAAAGTGAGTTCTCTTAATTATATCAATGTAAAATTAAAAAAATTTATTTTTAAAATAACTTAAGACTTGAAAATACTATTTTAAGGATCTTAAAAAACTAAATATCTTTAGAAAATCAATGTCTTAAGGATAAAGTATGTATTAAATAATTGTCTTTAAAAATATCTTGAATAAATTTAGTGAATGTTACATTTTGATAAAATTATGAAAATGATATTTAGTTATCTTATCAATTAAAAAAAGAAAAGAATCTAATACATCCTGAATTGTAAATGATCCAAATTATATTTTTAATGAAGATAATTTTAAAAATATTTCCATTTGATACTAAATTTAATTAGAGTTTTTTAATGTCTTTGGTCAAACTTTAAAAGTTTTTGTTTTATGTACTTTGAATTAAACATTAAACTTATTTGCCCAATGTTAATGTTATATTCATTTCAATTTATATTTGATTAACATTTGATATTCATTAGTTTTAGATTTTTTCTTCTTTTAGAATTCTTAAACAAAAATCGTATTTAATTTTTTATTAAATCTTTAAATTTAATTAATTTTTTGTTTATTTTATTGATATTAGATTCAGTTTTTTTGTTTATTCCATTAAATTAAACTCAGTAATTTTTATTTCATTTATATAAAAGTCAGTTAATTTCTTATTTGATTTTAATTATATAAAAGTCAGTTATTTCATTTGATTCCTTTAAATTCACTCTATATTTTAAAATCTTTTTAGTTAACATTTTATTCAGTTTGTATCTTGAATATTTTATTTAACATTTAAATCTTAATTAAAATATTCTAATTAATATCTTATTCTAATTATTCCAATTGGTATCTTATTTTAACTAATATCTTACTTTAAATTTATGTTTAATCATACTTATTAAAGAAGAAGAATTTAAAACCAACTATTTTAATTCATTATTAATATTCAGCTTAATTTTGAAAACTTTATAATAAAATAGTTTTTTAAAACTTGATTAACACATTTTTAAACTTTTTTGTTTAGAGTAACACTAATTTAGTCTAATAAATTTTTAAACGGTAAAATTAATTATAAAAATAAAATTTTATGTTTAGGATTAATTTGTACTAATTAATTAAGATTTAGATTTAATTTCAAACTAAATTAGTATTTTAATTTAGCAAAAAAAAAAAAAAAATTTGGGTCGATGCAGTTAGAAGTTTTAGGTAAAGTTCTTTAAATTGATTTTATTTAAAAATGTTTCTTTATAAATCTTGTGAACATCATTTAGTTTTAATTTGAAATAAAAATGTTTTTAGTTCAATTGAAATTTGATGCTAATTCTTATTTAAAGCTGTATCAATGAAACTTTAAAAAAAAATTTTTATAAATAATTGTTATTTCAATGTGTAGGCCGGTAACTTGTACTTGACTTTATTTGGATCCTTACAAAATGGTTTATCAAAAAACTTTTATCGTTAAATTAGAATTTTTTATTCCAAATTAATTACTAATCAATATGTCCTTTAATGATCTCTAATCATTTTTATTACATAATTAATTTAAATTTTTATTGAAGCATCCACCTTTGACTTATTTAAAATATTTTTTAGTTTATTAAAAGTTTTAAATTTCTACTCTTGATTGATAAACAAAATAATTAAGTTGATTTTAGATAAAGTTGACCATTTTAATTAAAATTTTTATGAGAAATTTTTTTAATTTGTTAACTTTTTATTGTTGATTTTTTCTTCAAACTAACCAATTCATCATTAACAAAATCTTTTTATCTTTTTTAAAAATCTTATTGAAAAATTAATTTTATCTGTTTTAGGAAGTATATATTATATTACGCTAATTTGACAAAAAAACGGTCAAAAAAGATTAATTAAAAGATAAAGTTTGACTAAGCTTTGTGTTTACTTTATCTTTTTGATTCTGTCTTTCAGCTTTGTATTTTATCACTTGTTTTTTATTTATTCTTTCACTTTACTATGTTATCATAATATTGCATTCAAAAGCTTTAAATTTAATCTATTCCTTGATTTTGTTTTAAAACCTTATAATAAATTTAGTTTCTGTTTTACATATTCTAAAATTTGGGTACATTTTGAAGTTTTGTTTATATTTTTGGTATTTTTTTACATTTGAATACTTGATTTCATCAAAAGCTTTATAATTTTTAATTCTTTTTTGAATATTATGTTTTATCTGTAATTTTATTCCGAAAGCTCAATTTGGATTCCATTATAAAACCTTATGATTTTGTTTGTTTTAAAATATTTTTGAGTAGCTTTGTCTTTCAAATGTTTTATCATTTAATTATAAAATTTTTGAATTTCAATTTTATTCGTTTTCTACTTTATCATTTTCATCAATTGCTTATTTTGATTAATTGAATATTTTTAATTAAATAATTTAATTAAAACAAAGTGAATTTTCATTGACTTTATTGTTTATTAGTATTTAAATTAAAAAAGCTCAAGTTCAATTTATTGTTGAGTTCAATTTTTAAAAAACTATTCAAAAATTCTTTATGAAACTGTTAAATTAACTTAATTTTTTGATTGATTTAAATTCTATTTGTTTAAAGAAAATTTCTATTTTTTTTGTAAAAGAGTTTCAATGTTTAACTTTAAATTTTGTTAATAGCTTATTTAAAATTGTTGATGTTGATTCATTAATTGTTTTTTTTATCCTTAACATTAAAAAAATTTGAATAATTTTTCTTAACTTGAAAATGATTCATTTTTTCTTGCTAAAAGGATTTGAAAATTTTAAGCTTTATATATCTTAACACCAGATGTCTTTAGCTATAAATAGCTTAAATTTTACACTAAAAAAAAAATTTTTGAATAAAAATTTCACTTTTAGCAGAAAAAAAATTTTTTAGGCTAAATATTTTTTTCTTAAATAAGCATCAATCAATTTTACCTGTTTAATTAAAATTCAACAATACAACACCTTATAAAAGAAAAAGATTTTAACATTCTCAATAATTTATTAACCTTGTAAGGCGAGGTTTTATTCAACAACTTTTCTTAGTTTTTTTTGATTTTTGGCTTAATTCTTGACTTTTTTAAGTTTATTTTTATCGATTCATGTTGACTTAGACTATTTCCTTTCTTAAACACATTTAATTTACTTTTTACATCTCAATTTTTTTTATTACTTAGAACATCAATCTAAATTTAAAAACTGCTTGGGTTAACATTTTTTTAATAAAAATTTTTTAAGTGAAACTTAAAGAACACTTTTTATGTAAGATCTTTATTAAGCAAGACTTTTTTTTGAAAAAAAATTTCAACTTTTTGAAAAATTTCATTAAAATTTTTCATAACTAATAAAGTTTTTAATTAAGTTTTCGATAAATCTATATATAATATTTTACATCTATTTTTTAAACATAAAAACTGACTTTAGGCAAACAAATTTTTTCTTTGTAAACTTACTTTTCAGTTTGAAAACTTAAAAACTGGTAAGAACTTGGCAAAAGTTGCCCTTCTTTGGTTCAAAAACAAAAATTTTTCTTCAAAAAGATGAAAAGAGGATAATGAGGGTTTATCTTCACAAAAAAAATTTGTTGGCTAAACAATAAAAACATATTAGCATCATCTTTGAGAAAAAAATTAAAAAATTCTTTATTATGAACAAGTGGGTGAATTGAGAAGAATTTTAAGTGATTTAAAGAAGTTGGTGGTCTAATTTTAAACAAGACCATGTAGCAAATTGATTAAGTTCTTTTGTGAAAATATACAAAAAAAATTTTTTCCCAATAATTTTTTTAGAATTAGCCAGATAAAATCACCTAAGTCTTAAAATAGGCGGAGATATTCATTTTCTGCATTTTATCTTTTTATTTTTCTGATAAGCTTCTTTCTTTTGTTTTTTTATGAAAAAAAATTTTTAACTCTAGATTATTCTCATAGGTTAATACCTGGGGTGAATGCCACACTTATCTTATTGATTTATTTATTACTTTCAATTAGAATGCAAATTTTTTGGTTATTTTTTTATTATTATAATTCTATAATCTATCATTCTTAAACTTTTTTTTTACTGTTTAACAATCTTTAAAACTTTGATTTTTCAATTTTGAAAGCTTTTTTTTTTGAAAAAAAACTTTAGACAATAAGTCTACAAACCTTGCAATTATAACACCTTACATTCTTGAAAATTTATTGTTATTCTAAAGCAATAACTTTATGGTATGAAAACTATGACTTTATTCATCTCACTAAAACTATAAATTTTCGATTCATTAAATTGTTAAATTTTTTTGATCAAACGATTGACTATTTGAATCAATTAAAAAAAAAGTTTGCAAATTCAATTCATCTTTATCTATAAAATTTTTCTTTTTTATTATTTTTGAAACTTCTTTTATCGATAACATTTATCTCAAGGTTAAAGGATTTTCTCTGCTTTTGGGCATCACTTTTAATCAAAAAATAAAGAAGAAAGATAAAACCTACCAGCCTACACTTTTTGTCTATATAAAAGTGATTTTTAATAAAATGTAATTCTTAAGTTTTCAAAAAAAAAGATTTAATTTTGTAAATTTTTTTTCTACTTGGTCTACTAAAATTGACCATGCATTTTTTTCACGGTTTATTGCAATAAAGCCAATTTTAAACCAAAATAAGACTAGTTTGAAGATTATCTTTCATAAAAAAAAAACTTTCCTCAAATTTCATTTTACTTTCTTTTTTTCATTAAGTTTAATTCTTGTTTTTTCTTTTTATTTTAAATAAAAATTACGGAAGACATTGATGTATCTTTATTTAACATAAACAAAGTTTTTTATTATAAATGAAACCAACAATTTATATCAAACTTTAATACTAACCACTTGTCTATTTTTGAAAAAAAAAATTCTCAAAGTGGATTGAAATGAAAACTTAATTTAACTAATTTAAATTTTTTAATTGATATTGCATCTTTTTACAACTAATTTATTCTTTATTACCTATTCATTTAATAGTGGTTTTTGAAAAAAAAACAACTTCATTTCCTTTTTTAAATTATTTTTTCCTGCACCTCTAGCTTCTCTATTTTAAATTTTACATATGCTTACAAAATGTTTTAAGTTGTTTTTTGGTTGATAAAATTATAAGTACTTCAATGAACTAAAAAAACCATTTTTGTCATCACCCCTACTATTGACCGCTCCTTTCTTATATTTAGTAATTATAAAAAAAATTTCTCTTTAAGTTTAAAAGGACATTTAAAAGTCTATGAAGTTATGTTAATA
The DNA here is from genome assembly GCA_034509755.1 of Anisodus tanguticus. NCBI lineage: Eukaryota > Viridiplantae > Streptophyta > Magnoliopsida > Solanales > Solanaceae > Anisodus > Anisodus tanguticus. The sequence goes on from JAVYJV010000106.1 coordinate 86,062, forward strand.
AATTATTTAAGTTTAGATAAAACTGAAATTTTATTGAAAGATTTACCAAAAAAAAATTTAACTTTTATTTAACTTTGAAAAATACTTAAAACTATTTTAATATTATTTCAGTCGATTTTTTATCACAGAATTTCCAGCTGTGTGGTTTGTTGAGTTTTAAAAAGATATTTTTATTAAAAAGCTTTTTAAAAACTTTGTTTAATTAGTTTAAAAACTTTATAAAGCTTCAAGGTATTTTTATAGAAGATTAATTCATAAGCTACAACTGCTCTTTGTATTTTAAAATATAGATGCCTTACATATTTAAAAGCCTTTATTAATTAGTATTTGATTTTATTCAGCTTACTTGTTAACCAAGTTTTTTTTTTTAATTTGTTTAAATACCATTTTGTGTGAACAATAGTTGACCTTTGCAAATTTATTACATCATTTTTATGATAGAGTTTATGGCATATACACAGCTGGTTTATAAATGTTTATTTCAATGTAGTTTGCTACTTTTTATGATACACCCTTATTCTTAGCACAGCATTTAGCGAAAACTTTAAACTTAATAATTTTATGCTAAAAATCTTCTTCAAAATTAGTTAATTCGTAATTAGTTTTGTTCTTTTTATTAAATTTTAACTTTTTAGTTTATTTTACTTCCTACTGTGCTTAAAGTACAACTAAAATAGCTTCCTTTTTTTTTAATTTAAAATTTTTTTTTGATTTTCAAAAATAAATTTGTTATATAAACAGAATCAAATATTCTTCAAAAACTTTATTAAGCAATACTAATTGATTTTTAAGCTTGATCAAAATTTTTCTTGAAGGGTTACTTGAAGGACAATCGGACAAAATTTATACTCAAAATTATTGCTAAAAATTGTTTCTCAAAATTTTTTCAGCAGAAGTTAGTTAGAATTTGTAGAAGCTTTTTTTGAAATTTTTTTTGTATTAGTTTTCTCTCAAAAATTTAAATGTTTTAACATTGAAAAACTTATACATTTATGTAGGCTTTTGTCAATTTAGTTCATAAACTTTTAATATTTTTGTTTTAGGGTTAAAATGATTTCAAGTTTAAAATAAAAACTTAATACTCAATTCATTTCTATGGTTTTTGATAAAAATTATTAACAGCACGTGCCATAAGATCATTACTTTGGGCTGGATACCTTTTACTTAGAATTTATAGTTTTTCATTTTAAATTTAATTAAATTTTTTCATACACATAAACAAAAAATGAGTTTTCAAATTTTAGTTTTGTCGCATGTTTTTGAACAAAAGTTCAGCTGCTTTTGATACAAAAAGTAAATTAACTTGCTGAAAATGGTCTACTTAATTATTTTTTGTTTTTTAATTAGATTCACATTGATTTGTTAATTGTCTTTATCAAACTAATTAATTAAAAGTAAAGCAACAATTTTACGATCTAATTCGTAAATCTAAAATTAAATTTTACTGTTTATTAACTTTTCATTAATTCTTATTTACTTTATGAATTATTTTCAATGTAGCCACACTTTATTGTAGGTTTGATTTTTTTATTTAAATTTTCATTCAGCTTTAAAAATATGTTTTTCTAAATAAAGTTTGCAAAATAACTAAACTATTTACAGATGTTTAAATGATGAGTTTTCAAACCTACGCTTATTTTTTGTTTTTTTGAAACACAGCATGTGAGTGACCAGTGTCATGAATATAAAAGTCAACTCATATGGCAAACAAATGCTTCCTGCAAAATAGTTTTGATGTGTTTTATAATTTTCGGCTTAATTTCTTTTATTTGTTTTTTTGCTTATTTTTAATAAGATTTTTAAATTTATCGGTTTAAACTATTTTCACTTTTAAAACAGTTCAATCCTTAAGGGGCATTTAAAAAAAGGCGAAAATCTAAATTAAACTTAATTATATTTTTTAACGCAATAAATTATTAAAAGTTCAATTTATGTTAAAAACAAAAAACATATTGACTAAACACATTTTATAAAGCACATAAAAAGATAAAGATTTTTAAATCCCTTCTTTAAGTTTATTCTTCAGTGGATAATTTTCATTAAGTTGCTTTTTAAATTTTTAAAAGTCTATTCTTTAAAACTTTTAATACTTCTTATTTTTAAAATACTAAAATTCAAACTTGAATTATTCAAAAATTTATAATTAAGGTGTAATCACAGGTTATTCTTAAAATTTATGTGAATTTTTTTCAAGTTTGTAATTACATAAGCTTCAGAAGATTGATTAATGTTTTTTAGTTTCATTTTAAACTTTAAGTTTCTTTAAAACTTTTCATAAAAATGATAAATATTCACTGAGGGAATTGATGAAAATTAATTTTGAATAAAATTCTTTTGTTGAATTTTCTTTTTAAGAGAAAAATGAAATTAAATCCGATTTCTATTTCTTTTAAATCTTTTTTTTTGTGATGTTCATTTTGTTTTATAAAACCCCAAAAGACGGTTTAATTTACATTGAAAAACAAATTACACTCGCCACGAGCGTTTATACGTGTTTACATCATGAAAATCTAATTTTCTTTTTTTAAAATCTATTTTCACATATATTGAAGATTTTTTTATTTATTTTTTATAATTCTGTCAAAAATATGACCACCTAAAGTCAAATTTTTTACACACAATTTCTCACTTAATTTCATTCTTATAAATATTAATTTGTTGTTAAAATATCTAAAAAAGCTTCTGCAAGTTTTTTCTAACATATTTTTATTTAAATAAGAATACCTCACCCTTATCTACAAATATTTCTTTGTTTGAATTATCTGGTTTTGAAAAGATATCAAAAAATGCTTAAACTTTTTACAGTTTTTTTTCACTTTTCCAAAATTTTTGTTTATAAATTGACTAAAGGTCAAGTTCGATTAAAAAAAAACCAATATAGCTGAGTCTTTATCTTTTTACTTTCATAAAAGTATATTGACCTGCTAACTATAACGACACCTTGATCAGATTAATTATGAAAAATATTAAATAGCAAAACGCGCTATAATAAATTACTTTTTCCGTTTTATATTTGATTTGTGGTTTATTACTTTGAAAATAAAAATTCATTGTTTGTACTCTGTATACCTTCACGATTCCCCTCTTCATTTCTCTTTTTTTTTTAAAGTTCATTCATTTATCGAATTCATCGCTTTTTTATTTATTTAAAGTATAGTTGTCGAAACAGTTGGTCTTTTTTAAAAATTCATTTAACAATCATTTTTTTGTTTTTAATTCATTTTTTACTTGTACTACAAAAGATATTTTCAAAAAAAACTTTTATCTTCATTTTTTATTTTTTTGTTTTTTCAACAAACCCACTGAATCTTTGATTTAAGCATTTTTTAAATTTTCTGAAGGTTAGGTAAGCTAATTCCATATACAAAAAAATTTATTTTTTTTGAGCCAATTTATTTTTTAACCTATGAACCTGTGACTCGGTCAGGTTACATTTAATTTTTATTTTAGGTACAAGATGAATTTTCTTATTGCTCTAATTAATTGAATTAATATGAATTTTTTTAAAATAGAAATTTTTTATGGTTATATGAAAAATGTTTTATGTTCCTTAGTTGAGAATTTTTTTTTACCTATATTTCCTAAAATTCAGTTTTTTTGTTTCATTGTTTCTAAAATGAAATAAAAATTGTTCCTTTTTTTATGTTTTAGAAGATTTTCATCATTATAAATTCATCAATTATTTTGAATATTCTAATACAGTTTTGAAAAATAAGATCAATGAACTTTAATTTTATCTCTTATAAAATTTAGATAAATTCAGTTTGTGGTAAATATGAGTTTGTTATTTTAGGCCTTTTTTTTCACAAGTTCAAGTTTTAATTTATAACAACTGTCAATTAAAATTAGCTGATAGTTTATTAAAAGAAATTATCGTTTGCAATAATATAAGTATAATTTATTATTTATACAGAGTAATGGTCGTGTGTTTAACTTCACTAGCCCTCTAAACCTGCTTGATTGACATACCAAAAGTTTATGAATAAAATTTACTAAAAAATCTAAGCTTCAGATTTTTTTTTTGATTTTTTGATTTAAAATATTTTCACAAATTGTCCTTTTTTATTAAAAATTTCTATGGTTTGAGTAATGAAATATTTTTCATCATTTTTGTTCTTTTTGTTTGTTGATAATTCCTAAATAAAATTTTAATATTTAAACATCTGTTTAATCTAAAAGGACGTTATACTTGTTTTAATTCAAAATTAACAACAGTGTTTTATTCTTTTTCATTCAAATTATTCATAATTTAAATTAATATTAAAGTACTTTTAGCGAAATTTTATACTTTTATTGAATTTTTTGATCAATAAACCATTTTCGTGTTGAATTTATTAATTCTATTAATACGAAATAACAATAAGTTTTCATTTAATTATTTTTATTGGTCAGTTATCAAGTTAAATATTTTTGTTGATTTATAGTTCCTTCTCTTTTTTACAGATTTTTATTTACATTAAAGGCTATTTTAGTTTATAATTATCATTTATAATATTTAAAAAGATTTCTTCAGAATAATTAGGTTTGAAATTGTCATGTGAACTTCTTTCATTCCGATCGCTGTCAACATTCCTAAAAGATGATTGTAATTTTCTTGCTAATAGGTATTTCTTTAGTAGAAATATTTTCTCTACATTCTTATCTTTTTAACGCTTTGATTAGATCTGATTTTATCAATTGAATTTAATATCATTTTAATTTTTTTTTAAATAGTGCCAAGTAATTTTTTTCGTTTAAAATTCAAATTACTTTAATCTTCAGTCTTCTAAATTTATGTTTACTAAATTCGTAAACAAAAATTTTATTTTCTCAAATTCATTTTCTAAAATTTTATTTTCTATTTTTCTAATTTCCATTTTCTAAATTTTGTATACTAAGATTTCTAAGTTTTATTCTTTCTAGTATACGTTTTCTAAATTTCTGTATTTTTAAGCTTCTTTTTTTCTAAATGCGTTTTCTTTCAAAAAACAAAATTTTTTTTTTAATTAAGTTAATTTTGAAAATAGAATCTAAAGTTTGTATTTAAATAGTAGATGCTTTCTAAATTTTATTATGTAACGAAAAATTTTAATGAATAAGTTTGATTATGACATGCACTTATACAAATTTAATAATGGCTTGTTCAAGGTTTTTTACACATGCAATTTTGACACAAATAAATTTGACCGTCAAATTACGCCACTTTTAATGTTTTTCTATCTTTTTTCATTAATTTTTTTTTTTTTTTGGTTCAATGCAGATCGATTTTAAACTAGAGTATTCTATTTTTTTCTTTTAGTTATAAAGCTTACAACATGTTTTTAAAAAGAAAACTATTTCAAAGAAAAAAAAATTTTTTGTATAGAAAATTTAAGAAAGACTCTTACACTTAGAATTAAAAAAAAAAATAGAATACGTATGGTGGCGCTATTACTACAGCTAAATGCAACTCGTAGTTAGTGCTTTAGAACACATTCAGTTTCGTATCTGCAGTTCGACGCTAAGCTCATTTTTTTTTTTAATTTTTTTATTTTTTTAAATATTTTTATAAGTAAACTCATCTTTTTATAAAAGAATTTTTCTGTTATTTGATTTAGACAATAAATTTTCAAATTTGGATTATTAAAGTGTGAATTTTCTTAGAATTAATTCATTTCTAGTATATATTTTACTAATGTCAAGTTTATTGTGTTTTTTGAATTTTATTAAATCATATCATTAGTTGAAACTGTGTTTTTAAAAAGACAATTCAATTCTCTACTCAAAATTATTTCAAGGGTTTGTTTACTTTGTTTATTTTCTAAGCTGAAAAAATTTTCAAATTTAAGAATCAGTTTAATTATATTAAAAGTTTTCATTAAAAAAAAATTAAGTCAAAAACTATTATGAAGCTTTATCCCCAAAAAAAAAAATTTTTTTTTAACTTAAAACCTTTTTAGTCATCTAAGTTTGAAAAACACTAATGAAAAATTAGTTTTAATTTTGTTTCTCTATGCTTTTATAATAAAAATAGCTAATGAAATTTTTCTTAAGTAAAAAAAAATTTCTGTTCATTTTTATGACGAACTTTAAACTAAATTTAATTTAGTAACAAAACACCGGTATACTTTTTAGAACTTAATTTTTTTTTTATTTAATATGAACATGTGGCTTTTGAAGAAAAAGTTAAAACCATAAGTTGCCTGCTGCTACTGTTTAATTCATATAATCTATTTATGTTTTTTAAACTTCTGTGTAGGTTCTTATTCATAGAGCTTTTGTTTAATAACGTCCCTTTTTTTTTAAAAAACATGATTAAAAAATAATCAGGTTTTTTTTAAGTTTAAATTTTTTTTTTAAAAACAAAATTCAACTTTAAGTTTTCATTTTTTTGATAAATTTTTTTTATTGTTTTAGATTATTGAAAACTGGTGTTCAGGTTAAATACCCTTCAAATTGGAACTAAATTAAAACGGAAATAACATCTTCTTATGACATCAATTATTTACTTGTGAACTTTAAAAACTTTATTAAAATAAAACTAACTTTATGTGTTTTTATATTTTTTAGACAAAGTGTTTATATCATTCAGTTTTTATTAAGATAATATGTTAAGTGGTTTGAAATTTTTTAAGTATTATGATTTAATTGAAATTGATAACTTAGGACCAAAATCAACAATTAAATGATAAAAGTCATCTTTAAACTTGAATTTTTGAAAAATAAAATTTACTTTTAAAGTATAAAATCAGATCAGAACGGAAAAAAAGTTTTAGGTAAGTTATGTTTTATTTTATTGTTTCCTGATTTAAACGACATCTAACTGGTCACTTAATTGATTTTGATGAGGTCATTAAACATAAAACATCCTACATACACCTTTTTCATTTAGACTGTTTTTTAATACTTTCATTTCTGAAAAAAATTTAACTAATTTTTTTAAAATAAATAAACGATTAAAAATTTTTCTCTAATCAACGAATAATTAAATAAACTTTTAAAATCTTTATATGGAAAAATGTTTAATCTTCAACTTTTTCCATTAACAAAAATGATAATTTTTTTTAATTTAAAAAGTATTATTGACCAAAATTTAAGTTTTCTGAAAAATAACTTTGAAATATAATCGTGAAAATTTAAAAAGAAAATCAATTTTCTTTTGAAAATTTAAGTTTTGACCTTTCAGCCATTTGATTGATCCGTTGAAAAATGGTAACTTAATTGAAATAATTTTTCTTTTTTAAAAATAAATTATCTCTTATATAAAATTAGATCGAAAAATTCAAATATTTTTTTGTTTTTTTTCAATCAAGAAAAGTTTTATCAATTTTATTATAAACTTTTTGTCATTAAAGATCAAATGACTAATTAAAAATTTTTTCATGATTTTTTTTCAATTGAAATAAAATGAATCGATTGTTTTGAAAGTTACAGTAACTTACAAATTAGCTTGAAAAGGTTCAAAAAACTTTCGGATATTTTCTTAAAATTAGTTTAATAAATTATAATCGTTATCGAAAGTAAAAATGTAAATTAACCTGGATTAGATTAAAGTAATGTTTTGAAAAGAGTAAAATTTAATTTCATATTTTTAAAGTCAATGTACTTTTAAAATTTGTTTTAAAGAAAAAAAGGACTTGTCAATGTAATTTGACTGATGACGACCTTTTTGATTAATTTTTATCTTTAAAACATTTAAAAATAATTTTTCATTATTTTTTAAAACTCGAATTAAGAAAACCAAATATAAATGATAATATTTTTAAAACCTTTTTTATCCAAATCAGTCAGTTTTTTTTTTATTTGTAAACGTTTTGTATTTTAAACATCCCATGGTCAAACAGAACACACACTAATTATTTATTTTTTAATAATCTTTTATAATTTATTAGCTTATTTGAAACACTTTTACTTAATTATTAAAAACGATTATTTTTTAATTAGATAAAAAGAGATTGTTTTTAAATAATCAACGTTTTAAATTATGTTCATCTGTCATTTTGTTTTATTAAAAAGCTTGTTTTTTGAAAAAACGATCATTTTTCATCTTGTTTAAGTAAATAATTTAAACTAAATATAGTTTTTGAAAAAAAATTCAAAGCTTTAAAATCATTGAAACTTGTTGATTCCTTTGACTAATATTTTTAGATTTTGTTTTGTAAAAATTTAATCTTAAAATTATAAATCAATACAACTTGAAAAATTTGCAAACTGTTACATTATAGCGTTTGACTTTATTTTAAACTTGTTAATTGCTTGTAGCGTTTAAATTAAGATTAATCTACTTTCTTTTTTTTTTATTCTTAAAACACATTTCAATTTACTTAAGAAATTTATAAAACGCTTTTTTACATATATTTTGGTTTAAAAAGTAATTAAATTATTAATGGAGACCATGTTATTGATAAAAAAGTTTTAAATTTTATTCAAATTTTTTAATTTAAATTCTTAATCATTTTAATTATTCAAAACTTTTTTAAATTCTTTTTTAACTTGCTTTGCCTATTCAATCAAAATGTCTAACTATGTGGTTTTAAAAATCAACCCTTTTAAACAGGTGTGCTTTCATTATTTTAACTTTAGATCAATTTAAAAAAAATATTTTAAACTTAATTAATTAAAAAAGTTATGAGCGGTGGTGGATGTTGATTATAAATTAGGACTTTATTTTTTCAAATTAAACTTTACACATTTGAATAAATAAAAGTTAATGTTTAAAGAAAATTGTGTTAATTTTAAGCTAATTTTTATTTTTCAAAAATTCTTTCAACTTAAACATAAAATTTTGATTGACCTTTGAATAGAAACGTTTTTATTATTGGTTTTATGGTTTCATCTTTGATACTTTTTGAAGAATAACAATTTGTTTTTTTAAAAATTTTATTGTTTTAATGTTTTATTTTGTTAAAACAAATTGATGCCTTCTTTTATTTTAATTTTATTAACTTATCTTTTACAATAAAACATCTTCATTTTTTTCTCTTTGATTTTTGAGTTTAAATATTTTAAATTAAATTTACAGCTAATTTTAAAGCTGCAAACTAATTATTTTTGATGAATAAAATTTAATTAATTTTAAAACAAAATTTCAATTCAAACAAAATTAATTTGAAATTTAAGTTATTTTAATTTGTTTAGGAAAAAAATTTGAAACAAAAATTTGTTTATCAAATTAACTTTCAATTGATAATTTAAGTTTTTTAAATTGGTTTTTTTAATGTTTTGTTTTTTTAATTTTAAATTATCTATTCAAATTTTAAATTAGAATTTTAACTTGATATTTAAATTGTATGTTATTATAAACTTAAGAAGAGAATCTTTTTTTAAAAAAAAATAAATTTAATTGATGGCGTGTAAATCTTTAAAGTAAAGCATAAAATTTCACTTTTATAATCATATTGCACCATAAATTTTGTTCTAATTTTTCATTAAAAAAAAAAAGTGAACTTAATTCGAAAGTTGTTAATGGCTTCTAATAATTTTAATTAATGTAAAATGAGTTTATTAAACGATTATCTTATAAAACAAATTCAACCTCTTTGGTTTAACCTGTTTATTAATTATAAACTTTTAAAGTTTATTGTTTTAATTAATGTGATTTTTTATGTTAAAACAAAACTCAATTCAAACAGTAAATAAATGACCTTTTTTAGACGCCCTTAAAGTGAAACCAGTTAACCAGAAAATATTTTAATTTTGTTTTCAAAAAAAATTTGAAACAGTTTTATTAAAATCGAGATATTTTAAGCACAGGCTTGGTCAACCATTTATTAGTTTTCTTTGTGTAAAATTATTTTTAATTTTTGATTATCTTTTGTCTAATTAAAAGGTACTTTCGATGACCTTTTTATCTAGTTTTGGTTGTCTTCTAAAGAACAAATATTTTTTTTTCTAAACTATTCATCTTAGTCTAAACTTGAACTTTAAACTCTTTTATAAAATGCAGCTAAATCCATTTATGAACAATTTAGTCCTATTGATATTTAGGACTAAAAATTTTAAATTGAGAGTAAGGTTTTAAGATAAATAGAGATTCATATTATTGTTTAATTGTATCATTACTTTAAGTCTAAATTATTTTCAAAAAAATTGCTTTTGATTATTTTTCAAAAAATAGTAGCGTTGGTGGACTTTTTTTTTAAATATTAAATAGCCAAATTATATAAGTGATATTTCAAAGTGGGCACATGTTTAACTGTTTTTTTTTTGTTATTTTTGAAAGCTTTGTAAGTTGAATTTTATAAACATTTTCATTTTTTCAGTTTTAAGTCAATATAAGTTTAATTTGTTATTTTATGGAAAGCTTATTTAATTTTTATATTTAAAAACTCCAAACTGACTCATTTCGTAACAAATAATTAATTGTATTCACCATTAATAATTAGCTTTAAATGTTATCAATAAAAATTTAGAACAAATTTGAAAAAGTTTGTCGATCATCATTTATTAGTTTTAATTAATTGGTCAGTTTTTAAAGAAAGATTGTGAAATTTCATTACATCAATTAATCTTTTATTTATAAATTTATTTTAAAATAATCTTTTAATTCAATAATTAATCTTTTGATTTGTTAATTACTTCAAAATAGCTTTTTTCTTCACTAATTTCAAAACAATTGATTGAATACTTTGATTTTATACTCTTCATTGCTTTTTAGGATTAAAAATTAATTTTAACTCTTTTGTTTATTACTTTAATAGTGAAACAAAAAAAAACTGATGACTTTTTGAACAGCAAAGAAAAAAAAAACTTTTGTCAAGTCCTTGACTAAACAATGCGCGTGTTTTGTGGTTTTTCTAATTTTTTTTGATTATCTTGTTTAACTTTATACCTTTATTATAGTTTTTAAAACTTATTTTCATAAATTCTTTATAACTATTGTTCTTTTATTCATCAATTTATTTGTTCAAATTTAAACTTGTCTTATAGCCGGTTTAATATTTTTTAATCAATAAGCGTAAACTTAATTCATTTTTATGATAAAAAAGATTATTTTCAAATTAAAGATTTTTTTTATTATACAACTATTCAAAATCATTAGTTATTTCTTGAAATATTTCAGTATTGTAGTTTTCATTTAAAACTTTTTACAATAAAAATTAAGTTTTTATTAATAAGTTTTATTTAAAACTTAAACAGTTTTATCTTTAATTTTTATAAGTTTTATCAAAGACTAAGATTTAGCTAATGTTTAAATACAACTTTTGTTTATTGAATTCGCATTTAATGTTTTTTTTATGTTTTCAAAATTAAAATTTTATGTCTTTTGAATGAAGTTTTTAGTAGTTTCATTTATCAATAAAACTTTTCTTTTTTTTTTTAAAATAGCCTATTTTCACATTAGTAAAGTGGTTTTAGGCTTTTTTGTCATTTATACCACGTTAAAAACTAAAAAAAAATAAGTTCAGTTTATTTTTTAGTTTAAATTACATTTTTGATGTTAAAAATACTTAATTAAGTTTAAACATGAGAAGTTTTAGAGAAAAACTGTTACAAAAGATTTAATTTGGTTATAATAGTTAATAAAAACAAAAAAATATTTTGATTTTATTTAACTTTTCATTTTTTAAAAGAAAGAAACTATTTTGGTTTTTGTTTAAATTTGAATACTTTATGCTTCATTTGAATAGAATGAAATTTAATAAAAATCAAAAAAGCATCATTCACCATGGTAATTTAAAAATTAGACGAAATCATGTTTATTAAAGCTTGTAATATGATGCCATTGACTTATTCATTTTTTTGAAAACTTTTTATTTTTTACAAATTGCATTTTTTATTTTGTACTTAAAACTTAAATGCGTTTAATTTAAAAAAAGAAGATGCTTGTCAGATCAACATTCTAAATAAGATTAAATTAAGTTCTTAATTTAGTTTGCAAAATAGCACTTTCCCCTTTTTAAAAAACAAATGTAAAAAGGAAGTCAAAGATGTATTACTCATCTAATCTTAACTTAAATTTTAACTATTTTTTTGCTTATTTTTAATTTATTTTAAGATTGACATTCCTTTTTAGCTTCTGATTTCTTTTTAATTTTCTTCTTTTTAAAAAAAAAATTACCTTTCACACACTAAGGTGCGTTGAAAAAAAAAGATTCTTGTTTTGAATAATATTAACAATAAAGTTGATTGATTATTTAAGAATTGATTTTTTTGTTAATTTTTTAATTAACAAGTGTTGTTTTAAAAAATTTTTAAGATAAAAAATATGATTTAGAGTCTAAATTATCTTTTTTATTAATAGTTTACTTACTTTAAAAAAACAATTTAACAGAAACATATTTCAATTTATTGAATTTCAGTTTTTATATATAAACTTAGAAACTCTTTATTAACATTTTGGGTGTTTCTAGAAATTTTTTGACAAATAGATTAAATTGATGACACTTTCCATGTTTTAATAAATTCACTACCTGCAAACTTTTAAAATTTATTTCTATTTGAGAAGCTTAAAATCAATTCCGGTTTCTTAATTAGTTCCGTTACTTTCAACTGTCAGATTTTTTTAATTAAAAAAAATTTAATCAATTTAAGCTAATTTTAGTTTAATTTTAGGTTTTTTTCAGTTAAAATGATTTTTTAAAATTTTGTTTTCAAGTCTTTAAGGTTAGTTGAAACTAATTTTCAAAAACTAAAATTAACATTAAATTAATCTTATTAACATAAAAATTATTTACTTTGATTATAATTGAAATCCAAAAATAATATTTAAAAAGAACAAAAAATTTTTTAAGTTTGATTGAAAATAAATGGAGATAATTTATCAATTTTTTTTCCTAATTAAAATAATCTAATTCATATAACAGATTAATCATAATTCATTCAAAGATCTAATTATTTTTTTTAAGAAACTAAATTAAATCAAATTTTAAGTTTAAGAACTGCTAATTTTAAATAAACCGATTAAAACCTGTCTTGAAGCAATTAAAATGAGAAGACTTTTAAAATGCAAATTTTAAAATTATTTTGGTTGCTTAAAATTTTATTTCATAAAACAAGTTTCTTGATATATTTTTTTGATGCAAATTAATGAAAAGTGAAATGCTATAATTTTTGATGAAAATTTTTGTCAGTTTAACACCTTTAAAGCTTTTTTTTTTATAAAGTCTCATGTCTTTTATGAATATAAGGTAAATTTAATTTTCTATATATAAAAATGTCCGTTTAACCAAGCTAAATCAATTTAGTTTGAAGCTTTTTCTAAAAGACTGTTTCGTGATTTAAAATAATTAAGATTCAATAAAAAAAAATTAATAAAATTAATCATATTTTGATATAAAAACTTATTTTTATATGAAGAAGCAGGGGTGTTTAAGTATTTTTTTTTAATTGAAATACCTGGATTTTTACCTAAAGTTATTTGTGTAAATTTAACAAAAGGTTTACGAACTATTTAAAAAGATTTAAAAAAAATTGTTTTTACAATTAATTTCTAAAGTCATTTTGAGGCTGAATTAATTCAAATGTAACTTCACAATAGAGTTAAAATAATTAATTTGAAAAAAAAAACTTTAAGTAAAAAATCAAGTTCGATTTTATGACTTGCACCTACCTTGTTTGGAATAATACTGTGTATTTTCTTAACTGTTTTTGGTTTTATAATTAAATCTTTTAAATTTGTTATTAATTTGATCAAAGTATTGTTATAACAGTTTTTTTATAAGTTTTGTTTAAATTTAATTTAGAATATTTTTCAACTTATTATTTTAGTTATAGATGCGTGGTGCTGGGAAAGGCTTGTGTATAAAGTTTTTTAAATCACGTTTTTTTTTTAGAATAAAAACTTATATTTTGCAAGGTCAAAATGTTTAAACGACAAAGTATATTTATTTCCGGTATTTAATTATCTTTTTTTGTAAGAAGATTTTAATTAAAAAAGATGTTTTTTAATGAGTTTTTGAAAAAGTTCGTTGCAAATTGATAAGTTGAAATATAATTAAGATAGTTCTATACTTTTTATAGACAAGTTGACCATTTACATCAACTTGAATTATATTACATTGATTAAACAATTGTCAAGGTTATTTACCTTTTTGTTTTGTTTTTTCAGAAGAAATTAATTTTACTGTTTTATTGCATAATTTTTTATCTTTTTACAACAGAAACTTTTCTAACTAAATAATCATCCTGATTTAATTAAACATTAATAAGATTAAGTTTTTCAAGTTTAATCTTTTTTTTTTAAATCGACCTTTTAGACTTTTAACTATACAACTTTTTTAATTTATTTTTATCTTTTTTCAGATTTTACTTTATCTTGGACTAAAGATAATTTTTTAAAACTAAAGAACTTTTTTTGTATCATCAAAAGCATCTTACAAATTTCATGAATAACCATAATTTCAAAATAATTTACATCAACAGTAAAAAAAATTTTTATTAGCTATCAACGAAATTGCTGAGGGTAAGTCTTTTCTAAACTTTTTACTTTAACAACGTGAGAACCAAAGAAACTTTTTATCGAATTATTTGACAAAAATTAAGTTTAAAACTAAATCTTTTATTCAAAAGTATGTAAAGTAATTAATTTTTTAAATGAGAATTTTTTTCTTTTAAATTCCAAACTAAAAAATTTGTTTTCTTTTAAATGCAAATCTTTAAGGAAGAAATTTATATGAAAGAGTTTTAACAGTTTTATCTTGATTTCATAATATCTTTATTAAAATTTTAAAGAATTTAAAAGGTCAAAATAACCATTGGCTATTTAAAGTTTAGGAAAATTTATTGAGTTTATTTAAATATATTTGTCATTTTAGTTGAACTTATTTTTTTTGTTTTTTAATTATCTTAACTTTGAAGTTTTTTTTGAAAGAAAAGATGGTTTTGTCAGTTTTTTTTTCAAATTGAGTAATCAAATATCTTTTTAAACTTGAATAATTGTTCTTTTTATTCTAACAACCTTTTTTTACTGATTTTATCATTTAAACTCAAATCAGGCGATGACAGCAATTTAAAAACCTGAAAACTACTTCAAACTCATTTTTTATTAAAATTTTAATCAGATGTAAATGTTTTAAAAAAACTTAAATAATGAGACACAATTAAAAACTTGAATTGATTTAAAAACGCCAACGGATTATCTTTTAATAATCAAAATTGTTGGCGGTTTATTTTTTTTTGAAAAATGTTTGTTTTCTGAAAATTTTTAAGCGAAAGTTTATTTTTTTTACAAAGTTTAGGGCTAAAATTTAATTACTTTTAAATTACTTTGTTAAATCATTTAGAAAGTTTTTGAAGCATTGAAGTTTGTATAAATCAGAAAACATTAAAATTCTTTTAATAATTTGACTACTAGATTTTTATGAATAAGTTTAATTCATAAACTAAATTGTTCAATTTAAGAAAAAATTGTCCTATTAGCCTCTAAAGTTGAAATAATTTTAAAACTTTTTCTTATGCACTTTGTAATTAATTAGTAGAATTATTCTCACATAAATTTGAAGAGGAAAGAAAAACTTGATTTCTATGTTAATTAAGAAAAATTACAATTTTAAATGAAATAATAAATCATTTATTAACCATGATTTGAATGACTTATTTTTGACTTTATACTTCAAAAATTTTAGATCAACACCTACGTTTAATCTAATCTATTTTAAACAATTTAATTATATTTATCAGTAAACTAAATGAAAGTTCAAGTTGACCAAAAAAATTTTCTTTCAAAATTTAAGTTTTATAAATCAAATTTTATCTTTTTTTTTTTGAGAAAACAAGTTTAAGAAAGGAAATAAAACTGTTTATTATTAGCAAATAATTTTAACTTAATTGTATAGTTGACATCACTGACCTTGATCTTTCAAAAAAATTTTTTATTTGATAAGTATAGTAGTTAATTTTTTAATAGCTTGAATTCGTATCAAACTTGTAATTAGTTTTTGAAATATAAATATAGGTTTTGTAATGATTAATTTTTTAAATAATTAGATGGCTTTTTTTCAATGAAACAACAAGTCACCTTTATAATTTGTTATAATTTTGTTTGAATACCTAAAAAATAGAACTGGTTGTATGAAAAAGGTTAATTTTTATTAATAAAATAACAGGTATTTCATAAATAATAATCGTTTTCAAATTTTATTATAATTTTTATACAAATTTCTTAAGAACTTTTATTCAAATTAAAATTTCAACAGGTCATTATGCTTATTTTTCAAGTTCGAAGTTCGAACTTGAATGTTGTTTACCTTCATTGAATTTTAAAAAGTTTTATAAAAATAAATCAATTTAATGTTTTTAATTATAAAAATTTTAATTGATAAAGACTTTTATTTAAATTTGTTGATCAATTTGTTTTTCAATTATTTTAAGCTTTAGAAAAAAAAATTTTTAGTTATAAAAAAATTAGTAAACTTAAGTATCAAAATGCTTTTTTAAACAAAAATCCAATCAATCCAAAAGTCAATGTTTAATGATAATTAATTTAGTATTTTCTTTCTTTTTACAAAAAATAATTAAATCAATTATGACCTAATTAAGAAACTAACTATTTTTTAAAAATAGATTTGTTCAGATAAAGAAAAGTTTTGATATATTGACATGTTTGAATTAGAAAAATTGTTAAACATTAATCAAATAATAATCTGAAAATTCAAAAATCACTTCAAATTATGATTCAAAGATCACTTATAATTCATCAATCAATTAGACAAGATCTTATTAATTATAAGACTAATTAAAAAGATCTTATAATTAATTTTGATAAATTTCACATAATTAGTTTTATTTATAACGTAATCAGGTAGCACGTAATAATATACATTGTTTCATTTTTCTTTAATTCAATCACCACTCCTTTCTTAAAATAGTTTTATTTAATAATAATTCATAATGAAACATTGAATGTCCATTATTTTGATTTTTCAATAATACTTTTATCATATTGTTTATAAAATAACTTATATAAGGGCTAAACTTATAAAGGCTAAACTTGAATAAACACTAAACTTACATAAACTCACATAATGGGCTGATTATATATAAAAACTAAACTTACATAAAGGCTAAACTTACAAAAAAAAAAGTTTCAACTGACTAAAATATACAAAAGAAACTAACTTACATAAGATTTTACTTAAACCAGGTTTTTTTAATTAACAGTTTTTTAATACAAGTAGAAGTTAAATTTAAATATGATTTTAATAAATTATAGATGTTAAAGAATAATTAAAGAAAATTAATTAGTTTTCTTCTTTTAAAATTATAATTAATAATTTGCATTCGTAATTTAAATTAATTTTAAATTTTTTTCAAATCAAAAGACCATTTTTTGAATGAGTGGGTTTCCCTTAATATTTTTTTTAAGTTAACTAGATACTTTTTTTTATAAGAAGATGAAATTTTTTTTCATCTTTTTTCAATGTTGTGAAATTTTCTAATACGTGTGGGTATAAGTTAGGTTGGGTGTAATTTAAGGATTAACCTGTTGCTTCTGAATATACTAATTGAATTTTTTTTTTAATCCAAAAAAAAAAAGAAAGTGCGTTTTATAATTAGCGTTTACAAATTATAGTTTTTAAAATGAACTTTTTTTGTTTTATTGTAGGTAAACTTTACAAGAAAACTGTGTTTATAAGAAATTTGAATAAAAAGATGTAAAATATTTTTATTTTTTTTTTATTTGCCAATGACCTACTGACCATTGCTAAAAAATTTTTCTTAAATTTTAATTGTCTAAAACTTTTATTTAAATTGGACTTTGATTGAAAGGTTCTAATTGAATTTTTTTCAAACACTTAAATAAATAAATTATTTAGAATTGTTAATTAAATAACCTATTTTTTGTTTTATATTTCCCATAATTTTGTTACTTTTTATCCAAACATTACTATTTTATTACCTTCATTAAAATCCTTTATGACTTTTTCTTTAGACAATATTTAAATATAATAACTTTTAAAGATTTGATACTTTGATAAACTTATAACTTTTAAAAATTTTTTCAATTAAATTTATGAAATACTTATAAATTAGAAAAGTTTGTCATTTAATTTAGAAAATTTTTTTTAATAAAAATTTGCTGAAATTACTCAATTAAAATTTTTTATTTTAAAAACTATTACAATAAAGACTTTGATAAAAATTTTCTTTAAACATGATGAAGCTTAATATGATTAGATTTTTAATTAAATTAAAATGTTTTAAGTTGCTAATGTAAACAAACGCATGCGCGTATATTTTTTCTTTTTTTTTTTTTTAAAAAATTAGAAATCTAAATAAAAAGCGCAACAGTCAGTTGTGAAGCTGTTTTCTTTTTTATTTTATATTTTTTTTTTTGGTGTTTTGAGCAAGAAAGTGTAGATAAAGTCTAAAGAATAATTTTTAGTTTTTTTATTCTGTATAAACGTCTATTTTTAAATTTTGTTAGTAAATCTAAAAAGAATTTATCAAAAATAATTTAAAAAAATGTTTCTCATTTTTTACAATTGACACCTCATTTATGTTAAAATTTGTTTTTTCAATAGTATTATAGTGAATATTTTTAAAGTTAATTCATCTTAAATAAGTGATTTGATTATCTTTAAATTGATTAAATTAGTTTTTGAATTATAAAATGCTTTTTCATTAAATTATAAGTTTTAATGTTTACTTGTTGTTTATTAGTATATTTATCAACATTAACTTATTTGAACTTAATTTTTTTTCACTAAATTAACAATCATTGTCTACATATTTATTTTTTTTGATGAACTTTTCGGGTTTTATTTAATTTTGAAAAATAAATTTTTGTTTGTTAAACATTTAAAAAGACATTCAAATTTTTATCAAGATTGTGTTTCGTTTCATAAGGGAAAGTTTTTAATTATAAGAAATAAACTTGATTAATAGTTCAAATTTATTTGTTTAAACTAATTAATTTAATGTTTTATTTTAAACTTTAAATTGATTATATAAACTGTTGAAAACAATTTAATTTTTTAGTTTTAAAAAAAATGTGATCAAATAATTTAGTTTATCAATTTGAACATGAGTTTCATAAAATAAAAAATCAATTAAGTTAATCAATGTTTAATTATTCAAAATCCAAGTCATTTGAATTAATTATTGAAATATTATAGTTTATAATGATTTATTTTATTGTTCGAATTCTTATTGTAATTTAAAGTCTAATTACTATTAGGTAAAAATTTTTTTAATCACCTTTGGTTAAATAAGAATTTAATTATTAATAAACAGTTATTGATTTTATGTGCTTTCCTTTTTTTACAAGTTTATTTCATTCTTTGTTGTTTAATTGATAAGTTACTTTCTCATCAATTTTTAGAGAAAATTTTATTTTTTACGTTAGCTTTACTTAAAGGTAAATTTTTTTTTTATTTTTTAATTTAAGTTTTTTATTTTCTTTTTTAGTCTCTTTTTTAATTGAGTTTCTTTTTTAGTCTCTTTTTCATTTAAGTTTCTTTTTTAGTCTCTTTTTCATTTAAGTTTCTTTATTAGTATCTTTTTCATTTGAGTTTTAGTTTCTTTTTCATTAAGATATTCTTTTTTTTGTTCTCTTTTTTAGTCTTTTTTTTTATATTCTCTTTTTAAAACTTTTTATTCACATTTTTTTAGTTTCTTTTTTTATTTTAAATCTTTTTTAGGTTCATGTTTTTCTGTAAGATTCAAACTTTTTTTCTCAAAAAATTTTTTTTTTTGAGTTTTTATTTCATTTTCTCAGGTGTTACTTTTTATATCTAAATTTACTAAACTTTTTTATTCTTATACCTAATATCTCTTTTTCTTTGAAAATTTTTTATGGTTTTTTAAAATTAATTTTCCAAAAAATTTATATTCTTTTGTGATTTTTTTCTAATTATTTATGTGATTAAAACTTTATTTTTCACGTAAATATTTTTGGTGAATTTCAAGTTTTATCTTGATCTTAATTGATAAGATGAAGTTTTTTTTTTATAAGAAAAAAAATTATATTGTAATTAGCTTTTAGTTTAACAATATAAGCTTATTTTAATTTACTTCAAGTTTAAGTTGAAAGAATATTTTTTGTTTTCTCGGTAAAGTTTATTTAAATAAATTTTTTTATCAAATTTTTTTCAGTATTAAACACTGAATGTTTTTTTAATTTATTTTAATTTTTGAGACTTAATGCCTGGTTTAAATATCTTCAAATTATAGTAATTAAATCTTATAATTAATTTTTTTGTTTTTAAAACTGTGTAGGATCAATGCTCGCTTTATAAGTTTTTACCATAGCTTATTGTTTAAAATATTCATTAAGAAAATATGTGTGAAGTTTAAATAATTAAATTTTTTCAGGTTATCTTTTCATCTTTGTCTTGCTTTGAGTAGTTTTTTTGTTTTTCAATTTATCTCAATTTTGAATCATGCGTTAATTTAATAAATTTATTTCTCATTTTGTTGATTTTTTTGAAAAAAAATTTTTTGTTTTGTTTAACTAGTTAAAGAATCCAATAATTTCTTTTAGGTTTTGATTTATTGAAAACAGTTTTGTATTTTTAGAATAATTTTTATTTTAGATCTTTTTATATTCATTTAGTTATATTCATTTAGATTTTTTTGTTTCAAATATTTGCTTAGATTTTTCATTTCAAATCTTTTTCAATTCATTTAGATTTTTTTATTTTAAGTCTTTTTTAATTTATTTTGATTTCTCTTTTTAAGTATTTTTCAATTTATTAGATTTCTCTTTTTTAAAACTTTAAATCTTCTCGAATATTCTCTAAAATTTCTATATTTTACGTTTTCATTAATGAAGATTGTTTCATATTAAACACTTGATTTATTTTGTTGATATAATTTTAGTTAAATTTCTTAATTTTCATGCTCATTTCAAAATGAAGTAATAAATTTTTAATTAAAATTTTTAATTTCTTGATAATTTACAGTGCAAGATAATTAGTTTAAACTCAAAAATACTCTTTAAATATAGATAGTTTTCATAAAATTTATCATTTTTTAATTCTTAAAGAAAAAATAATCAAAATTTCTAAAACAGTTTTTTCTCAAATTCTATCATAGTTTTAACAAATAATTTATCAAAAGTTTAATTCATTTACTGAAAAAAAAGTTTATTAAAATTTTTATTAATAAATTTGGTTTAAAGTTTATCAAGTTTTTTAAATATAAAATTTAATTTCTTTTTAAATAAGAAGTTTAGTTTAAATATAAAGTTTTCTTTTAATTATGAAGTTTAATTTCTTTTAAAGTTTATATATTTTTTAAGTTCTTCAAAAAAAATATTTATCAAGTTTAAGTTCTTTTAAGTTTATCAAATTTTTTTCATATAAAGTTTATCAAATTTTTTTCATATAAAGTTTATCAAATTTTTTTCATATAAAGTTTATCAAATTTTTTTCATGTAAAGTTTATCAAATTTAAATTGTGTAATAAATTTTTAGCTCAATTTTTTTTTGTATAAAATTAATTTAATAAATTAGGAACAATTTTTTTAACAAAAAATAAGAATTTTAGGTCTAAATGAGGTTATGAAAACAAATTAAAAAATTAGAGAGTAAAATTTTTTTAATCTTCCTTGAAACTGCGGTAAAAGTTTAAATAGTAATTTATTTATTTAGGTATTTTGATTAAAACAAAGTAAATATTATTTAGATTAAATTTTCTATTAATTTTTTTTTTAAAAAAATGTTTTTTACAGAACTTTTTTAAGATTTATCTCTTTTTAAAGTTTATGTTTTTTTTGAAGTTTATGTTTAAAAGTTTACTGCTTTTTAAATTAAAGTTTACTGCTTTTTAAATTTAGATAATCAGATAAAAGTGAATAAAAATTATTAAATAGTAATTAAAAGCTACTCTTTGAATATTAATTACTATTTATATCATTGCTTACGCATATACATATCTCAATTATTGAATAAGAAAAGAAAAAACTTCATTCACTTTTTATTAAACCTAAATTAATTATATTTGTTGAAAAAAAATTGAACATTTCAATTTTCAATCAGCTTTAGATAAAAAAGTTTTTTAAAAGAAAAAGATTAATTTAATTTTAGATTAAATTAAACTGTGTAATTTAGATTAGATTTTTAAAATAAAAAACTTCAAAACCATTTAACTTAAATTTATTTACTTTTTAGTTTGTTGATTTTAGTTGAACTACTTTGTTGAACTTGGCTGTGAATTAATTTTCATTTAAATTTTCCAGAATTTTTTCTCAATAAAATCTGATTAAATTTTTTCATTAAAATTTATAAATCAGCTTTTATTCAATTTTTTCATATTTTATGTATATAAACTTCTTATTTAATCTTCATTTTAGTTTAATTTATGGTTGATTAATTATTGCTTTTGAAAAAAAATTCATTTTAGATATTTGATTTTGGCCTATTTTTATTTTTACAAGTTCAATATACTTTTTTTCAATCAATTAATAAACTTTTAATTGTTTTCAATATTTGACTTATATAATTTAATATAAATTTTTATTTCACAAAATGATTTCCGGTCTAAATTATTTACTTTTAATTAAACATTCAATAATGATCACTTAAAGACCTAAATTATTTTCAATTCAATTTATTAATAAAATTTAATCAAAGTTTAAACAAATTTGATCTTTTTTCAAATGAATGTAGATTTTAATTTATATTTAAAGGTTGATATTTATTAGTTTTGATGTAACTATTTATCAATATAAGTTTTAATTTAGAGTTATTTGTTTATAATTTTTTGATTTAGCTATTTGTTTATAAATTTTCAATGTAGCTATTTTTTAATATAATTTTTAATGTAGCTGTTTATTAATACAATTTTCAGTTTAGCTATTTATCAATACGATTTTCAGTTAAGCTATTCATTAATACAATTCTCAAATTAACTATTTGTTAACAAAAATTTTTTTTTAGTTATTTGTCAATATATTTTTTTGTATCTATTTGTTAATTTTGATAAAATTATTTTTTAATAGACTTAAATGTATCTTAATATCTACTAATATAACTAGTTTTTTTATATATTTCAATTTAACTTATTTTAATCAGCCTATTTGTTCTTGAATATCAGTTGTACTATTTATATTTTTAGTTATATGTTTTTGATTAAGTTATTTCTCCATTCTGATAAAGCTTTTTTATTTATACAAATCGAATTATTTTTAGGAAGTTTTTTACTTGATCATAAATTAAAATCAAAGTTTTTAAACTTGTTAATACTCTTTTAATGAAAAAAAAACTTTTTCAATTTATTTTTAAATTTTCTATTTCATTTTTAAAGTATTTTTAGTTTTAAAAAAAAAATTTTGTAAAAATATTATTACAGGAAGGGTTAAAAAATATCATATTTATGAGATTAATTTTTTTTCAAAATAATTCTATTTGTTTAAAACTTATTCTATCGTTTAATTATATTCAAGACCAATTATTTAATGAAGAAAACTTTTATTTGTTTATGAAGTTATCATAAAAATAAAATATATTATCAAACATAAAACTATTTGAGAAAAAAGTTATTTAAATAAATTTATAACAAAGTTTTTATCTATAATTTGAATTTTGTTATAAAATATTAAAATCAAGTTAATAAACTAAATTGTTTTAAGTATTTTTAGATCTAACTATCTTCTTTTTTAATTATTCTATCTTTATCAATCATTTATATAAGTTTAATTATTTTATCTTCAATTAAACTTTTCAATCCTTTCGAGGATAAAATAATTTTTCGAGGTTGAAATCATTTTGTATTAAAAGAATTGAAAAAAAACTTAAATTTTCTATGATGAAATTGATTTTTATCTAAAAAAATTTTAATTAAAATTCAATTTTAGATTATTTTCAATAAACAATTACTTTTACTTAAACATACTTATTAATTAGAAAGATTTATGTTACAGAAACATTGTTTCTTTGTGAATAATTTCAATGAAATTTAAATTCTTATTTATCAATTTTAATTATTTCTCAATAATTAATAATCAAATTTTTTATTACATGTTTTTATCATTTTCAACATTAACCGACACTTTCAATACGGAATCTGCAAACTATTCATTAAATTCATTTCCATGTGTTTTCAAAAATTAAGATTCAGAAAAAAATAGATTTTACTAAAAAATAGATGATGTTTTTTTAAAAATATAAAGGTATATAACAAAGAATTAACGTAATGGAAAACCTCGAAGATGAAGATTATCATTTTGAGCATTTGCCATCTAAAAAAAATCATTTCAATAAAAATACAAGTTTTTCAGAAAATTGGGCTATTAATAGGTTAGCAATTCAAAATTTAAAAATTGGTGAAGATGAAATTGATTCTACAAATTTATTTAATAAAAAGCAAGTAACTTATAATAACTGTCAGCTTAAAGTTTGTAATTGTGATTGTTGTTGCTCAAATATTTTTCATCTTTCTTCTTCAATTGTTCATATAGATGAAAATGAAAATTCTGATGATGAATTTATTCTTTTAGAAGAAAATGATTCTTCATCAAATAATGATGTAGAAAATAAAAAGAATATTTTGAAAAATCTTATAAATTCAAAAAAATCTTCATTAATTCATTCTCAATTGAATTCATCTTTAATAAATAGCCAAAACTTATCACATTTAACCTCATCATTTAATAAAAATAAAAAAGCAAATAACTTATGTTCTCAACATCAGCCATATAATCAAACTGAAACAGAATGTTTTTCTAAAGAAATTAATCAAACTTTAAATATGGATGAGAAAAATTTTTCTTCAGTATACACAAAGCCATATTATTATTTAACTAAAACTACTACTGCTGTATCTACAACAACAACATCATCTGAATTAAATCGAAATCAAACATCGTATTCAAACACTAAGTGCCATTGTCAACTTTCATCTTATTCAAAGCATAGACCATTAAGTCTTTCATCAATATCTTCTTCTTCAAGCTCATGCTGTTCCTTAAGCCGAAATAACAGTTTAGGTAAATATATTTTTTTCAATAACTAATTCAATCTAATTTCTGATTTAATCTAATTTTAAATTTTAGCTTTATCAGATCTTTTGAAAAAACCCTACTTGGCAAGTATTGAAAGTTTAGGAGATGATGAGCTTAATAACAGCAATAATAAATATCGTACTTTAGATATTGATCAAGAAGATCAAAGTAGTAGTGGTGTAAGTAGTAATCCTCATAGTGATTTAACAAGCACTGAGCCATCTGTACAAAGTACATGTTCTTGTTGTGTACTTAAATCTAATTCTAATATAAGTTTAGTTAGATCTGCATCAACAAATAGTAGTAGATCGCATTGTAAATGTTTTAGTTTAGAATCTTATAGTCAAGAATCTGATTTTTGCAACGATAATAAATGTGAAGATCAAATTCAATCAACTTATCAGAATTCATCTTTAACGTCTCAATCAAAATATGAGAAAAATAATTCAAACTCATTAAGTCAAATTGATAGAGTAATGATGGAAATCGTTGAAACTGAAAGTACATATGTCAAAGATCTAAAAGAAATAATTGAGGTATGTAATTTTTTTAAATTTATTTTTTGCTATTAATTAAGATTGCAAAAAAACGACTTTTTTTTTCAAATTTAAATTTTAAACCATAAATTAAGGTAAATTTACCTTGAAAACCAGAAAAAAATGCTTAAAAATGATTTATATTTAAAAAGCATTAATTTATTGAAAAAAAACAATTAAATTAAATTTTTATCGAAGGACAAATGCAACCTGTCTAGTAATTTAAATTTTTTTTTTTCGCTTTTACAATATTTATTCTCAAATATTATGTCTAAAATAAATAAACCTTCACCTTAAACTTGAATTTTCAGGAATTTAAATTGAGTATACAAAGTTTTGAAATTTTTAATTTATTTGAATTTTCATTTTTTTGGAAACTAATTTTTTATAATTTCTACATTTTTTAAATGTTTTTTTTATTGTTCCTTTTAACTATCCTAACATAGCCTACACATTATTCAAATAGTACTTTGTTATAAATTTATCAGGTGCCAACAGTTAGATACTATGGCTGGGTAGTGGTGACAGGTGAAAAAAAAAGTTAGGTTAGGTCTAATTTATTCTTAAATATTAAACAATTTTACTCCTCATTACATCATTAGAAGTTCATTAAATTTTGTATCTAAACTTGCATTGATCTAATCAAAAGTTATTTTTAAATATTTTTAAGAAATCAAGTTTATTTGAATCGCGAGAATTTCAATTAAAATTACGCTTAGTGCACGTTTTTTTTTTACTTTTCCAGATGGTGAAGTTAACAAAAATTTATTTCTTAAAAAAAAATAGACATTTGATCTGATTATTGTATATTTTGAATTTTGCTTTTATTAAGAAAAAATATTGGCATGTAACTATTCAAATAATCAAGGCCGGTTTTAAATATTTATTTCTTAAAATTTTATTTGGTGATAATCATTTCTAACTTGTATCACGTTTACTTGTCGCGCAAATTTCTTAGCTATTCAAGTTCATAATATTTTTGGTCTTGTTTTTTTTGTAACTTGATTTTATTGTTATATAATATACAAAAACTATTTGCTGATTTATATGAAACTATCAATTTAGATTTAGGTACTAATTATTATTCAGTAAAAATTAAAAAAAAACTATTGATTATTCAGTGTATACATTAGCTTAATTTACTGATTTTCATTTAATGATGATTTGATAATGATTAAAGATAGGTTTTTTTGGGTACCTCGAACTTGAAGATTATTTAATTTTAAAATACAAGACAAAATTTGATAAGTTATATTAATTAAATTAAAAACATTCTCACGTTTTAATAAATAGAGTAAAAAAAATTTTAGAAACCCGGAAAAACTATTTTGCCCACTTGAATTAAACTATGTTATCTTCTTTAAAATTTTGTTAGACAAGTTTGTTTGACTAAAAGTTATGTTAGCTATTAATTTTTATTCAATTTTTATAAATTGAGTTTTTCTTAAGAACCACTTATCTTGAATTTTTTTTATTTAAAACACTCATAATCTTTTTTTTTTTAATAGTTTTTTAATTTTTTTTGAATTAGCTTTTGATTTATTTGGTATTAATTTTTTTTTATTTGATTTTTTGTATGGTTTTGATTATTTTATTTAAACTTAAATTCAATTTTAATTTTTTAGTCTTCATTTTTCAAATTATTACTTTGAATTTTTTCAAAAAATAATTTCTTATTTTAAAATTCTCTAAACCAACATTAGCTATTTTAACGACTTTAGATTTTATAATTTATTTTAAATTATCTAAATCAGTTTTCTTAATCAATTTGTTTTTCAAAAATAATTTCAAGTTCTTTAAAACAAATATTTTTTTGGTTCTCCTTTTCTTAATTATATTTAGCTTTTATTGAAAAGTCTTTCAATTTTTTTTTCTTTAACTCAATTCTTATACGATCTTTATTTTCTATTTGTAATTTCAAATTTAAAGCGTACTTAGTCAATCAATTTTATTTCTTTTAAAAATTTATTTTTCTAAATTTTTTTTTCTAAATTTTATTTTTCTAAATTTTATTTTTCTAAATTTTATTTTTCTAAAACCGTTATTAAGGTTTTGTTTATGTTTTATCTTCTTTTAAATTAATTAAAAAAAATATTTAATTTTTAATAAGTTGAAATTAATTTTTTATTAAAATTTAATTAATTTGATAAAATTATTAAAAAAATTTTATAAACAATTTTAAATTCTAAAGGTGTGGCATTGAAAAATTCGTTTTTTAAATGAAAAGAATTTGCCAGTTTTTTTTCAATTGTAATTCAGAATAAGTAATCTGGTTATTTCATATAAAGTTCATTACCATTCTTTTCAAAGAAAATAGACTGTTGAACTTTTTTTTTTACAACTGTTTTAAAATATTTTATTGTTTTTAGCCTTTTTTTAAGTTGAAACATTTTTTTGTATCATTTTTGATTTGTTTATTCTAAAATTGATAAATTTTCTGATAAAAGTATTTTATTAATGTTTACTTTAAAAGTAAAAAATTTAAAAATAAAAAGTTGATTTTTTTGAAAAATATTTTGATTTATGAATAATAAATTCTTCAAAAAATTTAATTTTGATGTTATTTTCTTCCGGTTTAATTTTGTTTGAAAATACAGTTTTATTATGAAGACTTTTATATTAAGTTTTAAATTTTTGAAATATTTTTTATTTAATTTGTGTGGGTCAATTTCGCAAGGTCAAGCCTTTCGAAAATTGGTCTAAATTTAGTTTTAAATTTTTTTTAAAAAAGGTTTGGTTTATAATTTACCTTACCCAATTATTTTTAAACAAAAAATTAAAATAATAGATAAACGTTCAGTAGACAGTATCAGAAATAATAAGCGTGGGTTACTATTAAACTTTTTTAAGTCAAAGTTTTTATTTCCTAATTCAATAATTAAAACACAGACAAAGTTTAAGCTTTTTTATTAAACTTGCTCCATATTATTTATCTTTAAAAACTTTGTGAACTTGAAAACGTAAATTCATAAATTTTTTCTTAGATGAACTTGTTAATCTTCGTTTTACAGTTAAATTTTTTTTAAAATTATTATCTGTTAAAATTTTTCTTGAATCATCTTAAAAAGAATTAAGATATGTGAATGACCTTTTGAATAACTGGGTATTCTTAAAAGGGTTGCATTCAAAAGTTTCATTTTATATTAAGATAAGAGCATATTTTCAAGATTTTTTTTACAAAAAACTGTTAAAAGTTTTTTTTAAAATTTTCAAGATTTTTAAATTCTGACCAAATTAAAACCAATACTTACCTTATTCGGTTAATTTCAACAAATATTTAGAAAAAAAACAAAACAATAGCAAACTCTTATTTTTGACCTTGCTTTATTCGGAAAATAATCAAATTTTCCATATTCAGATTTTTGGACAAATTTGAATTCATTTAAGCTAGTGTAGGTAAATTTTTAGGTTTGATTCAAAATCTATAATTAATGTTATGAAAAATTTAATTTAATTGTGATTAAATGGAAAATTTTTTTCAAATTAAAATTTTTTTTCTTTTGGATTAAATTGTTTAAACTTGTTAAAAATACTGTTTCCATAAAATTAATCTTTATTTAGATTAAACATTAAATAATATTATTAATTTAATTTTCAATAATCATTGTTTATAGCCATACTTTAAATAATCATTGTTTATAACTTAATATTCAATAATCATTAAAAATTAATGAAAATTTAATTTAAAATTAATTATGATAAGTTTTATTCATTTAGTTTATTTTCAAACATCAATATAAATTAATCTTGAATTAAGCATTATCAATTAACTTGTTTCTGAATATACAGTTAAATTCTAAATAAATTATACTAATTGTTTTTTTTTATTCTTTTTTTTATTATTAAAATTAGGGTTATTATGTTTATCTCACAAAACAAATATTGGAGACTTTAGAAAGTCATCAACATAAGAGTTTGATAAAAAAAGTTAATTCTAATCAGCAGACAATAAACAGAGATAATTGTAATTCAGATTGTGATGAAGAATGCAATAATACTTCTATATTTGCAATACCATCTACTGGCCAAAGTTTATTTGAAGTTTCAAGTACAATTTTAAAAGCATCAATAAATAAACCAAACAAACGTAATAATAAACAACAAAGAGCAAAAAGTAGTACATATAAGCCAACGTTTGGAGATTTAAATTTAGATGAGTTAAATAATACTAGTCAAACTTTGCCAAGATCAAATAAACAAATTATTTCAAGTAAATCGAAAAATTCTCAGTTAAATGATTTAAATAAAAAATCAAATCCAGAAAAATTAAATCAAGAACAATTGAATAATCTATTTGGTAACTTAAATGATATTTACAAATTCAATTCGATGTTTCTTACTCAATTAATTCAATGTGATTTTGATCCAATGCAAATAGCTCAATGTTTTGTAGATAACGCAGATGGTTTCCATATTTATAGCCAATATTGTACAAATTACCCTAAACAAGTCGAAACATTAACAGAATTAAATCGTAGTAATTCAACAAATCAATTATTAAAAACAAGACAAGTTGAACTTGGTCATTCTCTTC
The DNA here is from genome assembly GCA_034509755.1 of Anisodus tanguticus. Taxonomy (NCBI): domain Eukaryota; kingdom Viridiplantae; phylum Streptophyta; class Magnoliopsida; order Solanales; family Solanaceae; genus Anisodus; species Anisodus tanguticus. The sequence continues at coordinate 115,976 of JAVYJV010000106.1, forward strand.
CACTAGGTTCTTATTTGCTTAAACCAGTTCAGCGTATTTTAAAATATCATCTTTTACTTAACAATATGGTTAAAAACTTTGAACTTGAAAGTTCAGAACTTCAATCTCAGCAAGCAGAACAATGTCTAAGGAATGCTCTTTTAGTTATGACTAATATTGCAACACATATAAATACAATGAAAAAAAAACATGAGCATGCTGTTCGTGTACAAGAAATTCAGAGCTTATTAACAGGTTGGCAAGGTCAAGATTTAACTACATTCGGTGAATTAGTTGCAGAAGGGTCATTTAAAGTATTTGGCAATAAAACTTCTCGTCACTTATTTCTTTTTGATAAAATGCTACTTGTAGTTAAGAAAAAAGATGATTCAATGTTTACGTATAAAGGCCATATTTTGGTGAGTTTTAATATTAAATTTAAATTATTTCTTACTAATTTAGTTTATTTTTTTTTTAGTGCTCTAATCTTATGCTCATTGAATCTATCAGAAGTGAACCATTGTGTTTTCATGCTATACCCTTCAATAATCCAAAAATTCAATACACTTTCCAAGCAAAAAATCTAGAACAGAAAAGAGAGTGGTGTTTATTACTTAAAAATGTTATTTTAGAAAGTTATCAAGCTATACCATCTCACGCTAAACAAATAATATTAGGATTAGGTCAAATAAATAATTTAATAACTGAGCAAAAGCACAAAGTGTTTCCAGTTCATTTAAATAGAAAATTATCAGCACCTGAATATTTAGAGAAAAGATGTAAAGCTCAACAAAAAACATCCATTAGTTCTAGTAATACATCATGTAAATCAAGTTCAAATAATCTAAATAATTTGTCTTTAGGCCTTCAATTCTCTAGTTTACAAAAAGGTTTTAAATTAAGAAAATCTTTAAAGAAAAGTGTTAGTTCAATAAGCAATAGAAATTCAGCAGTAAGCTTGATAAGTACCAGCCAAAATGATAATATTATTTTTTCAGAATCTAATAATTTGAAAAACTTAAATCTCAATTCAATAAGCTCCAAGAAAAAACTGAATGATTCAATAAAAGGAATTAATTGTGTTGGAAATAATTTAGAAATGAATTATTCAAACGATTCTAAAGAAGAACTCTCATTAGAAAATGATACAGACAAGATGAATATGGTAAATAACATATCCAGTTGCTTGTCTTCTACTTCTCTAACAACAACTAATGATAGTGGGGTAGGTAGTACAAGTAGCGTCTGTTGTTATTCACAATTAAGGTTAACTACGCCAATATCATTAGGTTCTTCTTTTGCTAGTATTGAATCTAACGTAACTACAACAACTGCAAATAGCTATGGGACAAATTATTCTCAAGTTATTGGCACTAATAATTCAAGTACAACAACTAGTAATCTACAATGTTTAGAAAGTTTAAAAAGTTTTAAATGCAATCAAAATGATGAATTTCATGAAAACATTAATGGTTCTGAAGGAAACACTAAAATTACCCATTGCTTGAAGCATCAAAATAAGCATTGTTGTAATTATTACAAAACTTATCATCAAAACTTTTTAAATAAAGGCCTCAAAAAGAAATATTGTAATGGTTACGATTGTTCATTAGCATGTTTATCTAAATTTGATTCTAATTGTAAAAAAAATTACTTGCATAATAATACTAAATTATATCAAAATCATTATCTCCATAATCATGTTGAAAATCATTGTTTAAATTTAGAAGAAACAGATTATCGGCCTTCTAACCAAATACACGTACGTAGAGTTCAATCTTTTACGATCGGGAATAAAAACGTTAATCTTAATGGGCGTATTCATACTAATCATTGTTGTAACAAAAATTTAACATCTAATGGAGAAGTCAATATGAATAATACAGCGTTTTTACAACATACAGTTAGTTTTCGTAAATCACCTAATGTTGATTTAGTATTAGCTAAACTAAGACATTTACATAGAAGACCAGCAATTGTTGCTGCACAAAAACAGCTATACAAACAACAACAACAAATACAACAATTAAATGAAGTGAAATCTAAAGAACTTGAAAAAAGCCTTTATGAAAACGAAAATAATTTACAATTAAATGATTCAAACTTAATTAAAAAAAAAGATTCAGAAGAATCACTTTCATTAGAAGAAAACAAATTTAAAAAAAATCAAAAAAATGATGAAAAAGTTAACAGTATTTACAGTATTTATAAGCTTTTTGAAGATGATTCATCTGTTTCAAGTGATGATGAAGATGATAAAAATAAATTATTTTCTTCAAAAAATCAAGAATTAAAAAGACCAAATAATAAATTTAATAAAAATAAAGATTCAAATTCTATGGAAGAACTAAGTCCTACATTACCTGCCATCTGGCTTAAAAATCAGAAAGCACATTTTACACCATCTTTAAAAAAAGGTGGAAGTTTACCTAAGAATTTTGAAGCTTGCATGTAAATAGATTTTTAAGTTAAATTAAATTTTTTTTTAAATTTACATTCATATTTTAAAACCATTTTTAATTAGAATAAAAAAAAAATTTTTGAAAAATTATATATAAGAGTTTATTTTCAAACTTAGTTTTTAAAAATTATAACCAATTTTCTAATTAAAAATTTTAAAATATCTTTGTTTAATTTAAATTAAATGACTTTAATAACTTAAAAAACAGCCCAAATTTATATTTGATGCTTTTTAATATAAATAACTTATATTTTTAATTTATTAAAAAATTTTGGTTTTAAACTGTTTTTTTGTTGAAAATGTCTACAAGATTTTTTCTTAAATTTATGTCTATTTAAAATGTTAAAAAAAAGAATATTTAGTCTATTTAAAATATAAATTTATCATCATTAGATTCAAATTTATCAAAGAATTACAAAAAAATTTTTGTTTTTAAATTAATTTAAAAAAAAAACAAAAATTATATCATGTTAAAAAAATAATCAATATTTTAAAGAGAAAATTTTTTTTTGTCTTAAAAAACTCATATCAAAAAACATCTTTTAAAAATTTTATAAAAAAAAGTTTAAGAAAATTAAATAAAATTATTTTGCTAAAATTTTTTTTCTTTTTTTTTTCATTTAAAGTTTAACATCATATTTTTAACATCATATTTTTAACATCAATTTTTTTAACACCGATATTTTAACACTAATTTTTCAGCATCATTTTCTTTAGTATCAATTTTTTAGCTTAAATTATTAGCATTATATTTTAAACATTTAATCATCTGAAATTTTTGCTATCAAAATTTTGTCATCTAAATTTTTATTATTTCAATTTAGTTTTTAAAATTTACCCATCGATTTAAAACTACTAAAATTCTATTCATTTAGTTTAAAATAATCAGTTTTCACCATCTGATTTGAGCTATTGAATTTTTATCATCTAGTTTAAGCTATTGAGTTTTTACCATCTAGTTTAAGCAATTGAGTTTATACCATCAAGTTATAACTATTAAGTTTATACAATCTAGTTTTAACTTTCAAATTTTTTACCATTTAAGTTTGATTTGTAAATTTTTTTACCATCTAGTTTCAGTTGTAAAAGTTTTTGCCATTTAGTTTAAGCTATTGAGTTTTTTTCTTACTATTTAAATTTCATCATCATGTTTCTACTGTACAAACCAACGATTTTTTTACATTTAATTTTTACCAACTAGTTTAAAACATTGTATTTTTTTACATTAAGTTTACAATATCAATTTTTTTTTCATCAATTTTTCTCATAATTTATTTTTTCAAATTATTTCGACTTTTTTTTTGAAGTTTATTCATCTTTTTTGAAAGAAACTTTTTATCAATAATTTTCTTTTGTTTTTATCAATAATTTTTTTTTAAAATTTTTCTTTTGTTTTTTTTAATCTTTTAGTTTTTTTAAATTTTTCTTTTAGCCTAATGATTATTTACAAGCTTTAACAGTCTATCAAAATTATTTTTATAAGCTTAATAAATTTTAAAATTTTAAAAACACTACAATTTTTGAACTCTTAATAAGTTTAGATTTTTTTTTCTAAGTAGTAAAGACTGGAAAGAGGTTTTAATCCTAAATTGAGAATTAAATTTTAATGTAGTCTAAATAAGTTTTTGATATTTTTTATCTAAAATAAATCTTTAAAACACATAATAATTAATATTTTAATTCTTCTATTTAGTTAATATTTTTAGAATTGTTTTAATATCTTAATTTAATTAAAAGCATTTAAAGTTTTTAATTAGAATTTCTTTTTAAGTTTTTTCTCAATTTTTTTTTAAATTTTTTTTTTAATTTTTTTCAAATTAATACATTTAATTATTAAGCTTAAAAATTTTTTTTTTTAAATTTCAAAAAATTAATAGGCTTTTAAATTGTCAAAATTTAAAAAAAATCTTTATATTTAGTTAAATCAATATTTCAATAACTTATAGTAAAATGCTAATTTAAATTTTCTTTTTGAAAAATTTTTAAGTGCAATTATATGGAAGTTTTTAAATAAAAAAACTTTATTTTAAAAAGGAAGTTAAGAAATTTTTTTGTTATAAAACAAGAAATGTTTTTCAAATTAATTTAGAAACTTTTTTACATTTTAGTAAAAATTAACATTTTCTTGTGTGTTTGTAAAAAACTTAATTTATTAATTAAAAAAAATATAATATAGAGACTAATTAATTCTTTGTAAAAGAAAATCTAAAAAAAAAATTTCATCTTTTTATTAACTATTTGACAGAAATTTTTCTTAAAAAATTTTCTTAGCTTTTTATAAGATTTTTCATTAAAGTTTATTGAATCAATTTATTTAGTTTATATTTTTGTTTTGTTTTTAAGACAATAAAATTCGTTTAAATAAAAATTTGATTTTATATAAATGACAAATACGATGGTTTAATCAAAAAAGAATTTTTCCTTTGTTTTTCAAATTATTCTTTATAAAAATATTTTTGAAAAAAGAGAAAATTAATTTTAGTTTTCATTTACTTATTATTCATTTTCTAATATAAATTTGTTTTTTAATTTTAAATTAAGCTAAAAATTTCTTAGAATAATAAATTTTCAAATTAAAATTTTGATACAAATTTGTTTCTAAATGTCAAAAATTTAATGAAATTTCAAGTATTTTATCAAAAAAAATAAATTTTAATTAAAAAAATTTTTTTTTAATTAAACAAAAAATATTAAATTGGTTTTTTCAAGTTTTTATAATGTTTGACAAGTTTTTTTTGTTGAAGAAATATTTATTAGAAAAAAACGCTTTAAGAAAGTTTAAAATAATTTAAATAGTTTTCAAAATTGTGGTTTATTGTATTTCCTTTTCCTGTGTCTTTAAAATTTATTGAAAAAAATATAAACAAGTTAATATTAGACTTTATTCAAGATTAAAGAAATTAATTTTTTTTTATTCCCAATAGCTTAACAATTCAGACAAGAAAATTATTTGATTAATAAATATGATTTGATACAATGAAAGTAAATTGTTAAAAAACTAAAAGATAAAATAATTTCTGTCTAGACTAACTTAACTGTGTACAAAAGAATAATTCTTTTAGATTTCCGTTACATTGTTTATTTTTTATTTTTCAGATTGTTTATTTTTTATTTTTGTGAAGAAAAAAAGTCTTTCTATTTACAGACAGTAAATATAAAACACTAAGTACCCATGTTAAATTGAATGAAAATTTGTGAAAAAAGCCATTAAATTGAGGTAAGTAAACTCTTCCTTTAAATTTATTTTAAAATTTTTTTTAACAAGAAAAACATTCAACTAAATTTTATTACTAATTTCAATATATATAAAAAATGTCTTCACATTAAAAATTGATCAATATCGAAATGGGATTATGAAGCTTTAAAAAAAATTTTTTTATTAAAAAAAATTCACTTGACAAAATAATTTATAAAGTTCAAATTTGTGAATTGATGATATTTTTAGCCAAACAATGAAAAGTTTTTTTATTCAAAATTTGATTAGTTATTTCAAAAGAGCAGACGTTGATCATTTACAAAATATTAAAACAAACGAATTTTGCAACTTAAAATGATACATTAAATTTACTACTAAGCTTTAAACTCCTTATGATGTATTTTTTTTATGAGGAGTTATTTAAAACTTATCTATTTTATTATTCTTAGACAGAATTTTTTTTTTCCTTTCGAATTCATTAATATATAAAACTATTTCATGATTTTCATCTTTTAAGATAAAAAACAAATAAAATAATTTACTAAAATAAAGAATATTTAAATTTCTAAGAATTAAAGTTTTAAGAAAATTTTAATGTGTTTTTTGTAATTAATTTTAAGTTAAACTGTCATACATCAAAAGGCTATAAAAAAAAACAAAAATTTATTTTAAAAGAAAAATATTGATCATTCGACAAATTAACTTTAAATTGTATTCTTTACTAAATTATAATTTAATTGATTTTTTTAACGGTCAGCTAAGTTTCATTTTTGCTTTCATTTATTTTTTTAATAAAAATCTTTTTTTTTACTTGGATAAGCTTTTTAACTAAATAAATTATTTTTGAGTATTTAAGTTAACATTGTTTTTCATGGTTAATTAACGTCTTAAACTATTTTTTTATTTAAATAGTAATTAATAAAAGGTCACAAAAGCTCTTTTTAAAGAAAGTTTTCACTAAAAAAAAATACTTTTAAGACTTATGAACTTTTAATTTTTAAACTTTATTTTGGAGTTCTTTTTTTATTGATTCAGTAGTGAAAATTCTCTTAAAAACTCTTCACTTTTTTAACATATAATCGAGTTTTTTTTATTAAATTTATTGGTTGAAGATAGTAAAATAATCTTTTTAGTTTCTTAAAAGTCAAAAATCATATTTAATCTTATGATGAAAAAACTTCAATAAGTTTAAAAAAAATTTGATTTATTGATTTTTTTTTTAAAGACCTACCTTATTTTAAAATAATTTTTTTTGAATATGAGAAACTATCAAAAATTTTGATTTGAAAATTGATTTGAAAAAAAAAATTTGAAAAATTTAGTTTTTTGTTTTTTTGAAAAAAAAATTTTTTTTTTTTAGTTTTTTTCTTCTAATTACATAGAATTCAAATAATAAAATATAATTTATTAATAAAATTTCTTTAAAATAAATTTTCTAAAAATAAATTTTATAAAAAAAAGTTTCCACTTCCTGTTTAAAAAAATTTTCTCAACTTTTTTATAATTTTTTACCTTAATTATTTTAATTAGTTGTGTTAACTATAATTAGCCTTATAAATATTCATGTTTGATAAAAATAACTTTTGTCTGATAAAAATTATTTTATTCTATAAAAAAAATAACTAAAAAAACAGTTTTAAATTAATTTAGCTAATTAAATTCAATTATAATTTAGTTTATCTTTGTTTAAAAATTCAATTTCACCTATATTTATAAAAAAAAATTCTTAAATAATTTTATTTTTAAATAAAAATGATTTATTTGTGTTTTCAAGTTCTTCTTTGAAAAGCTTAAAAACTTTTATTAAATAACTGACAATATTATTTAATCTATAGGATTAACTTATTTACAAAAATAAACCTCAAAATATTATTTTTTTTTAATTCTAAAGCTAGTTTGTTTCAACTGTTAAATACAGATTTAAAAAAAAAGAATAGAAAAATCTTCTAAAATATGAAAATAAACAAACTAAAATGTCGATTTCACTTGTTAAAAAAAGTTTAAATTTATTAAAAATGAATAGACTTTAATACTAAAAATTTTAATGAAAAAAAAATTTTTCTTTCATATGGTACTATTTTTTTTAAATCCAGAGAGTTTCAATTTAATAATATTTTTCTTTAGAATTTTATTTTTTGTCAATTTTAAAACTTAGTCCATTTTTATTTTTTCAAAAAACTTCTAACATAGAAAAAAAATATTTTTCTTATCCATTAAAATCTATTTTTCTCTTTCATTTAAAATATTTTTCTCTATCATTTAAAATATTTTTCTCTATCATTTAAAAAAACATTCTTTATCATTTAAAACAATTCTTATTTTTAACTTTTATTTTGAAATATTATTTTTTAAGATTAAAACTTTTTCTAAAAACAACTATTTCTCTTTCAATTTAAAGTTTGAAATTTTTTTTTAGTATTTTGTTCAATACTTATCAAAATTCAAAACAAAAGTATTTAATACTATCAATGAAATCATTTAACTATTCATTGATTTTTGTTGATTTATAAATAAGTTTTTGATACTTTTTTTCTGAGAATAATTTTCCTTTTACAATTAATTATCTGAAATTCAAATACTTTTATTGATTTTTTTAAATTAATTTTAGCCAGGTATTTTTGATTAAATTTTCAAGAAAATTTTCTTCAAATATAAAATTGATTAAATAAAGGATTGAATAACAATTTGAACTATAACATACTAAAAGTTTTTTAACCGGAAATTGAAACCAAATGCTCTTGTTCAAAATAAAAATTTACAAAAGACAAATTTTAATGATTTTTTAATGAATAGAATAATTTTATCATAAGATTTGCATTTTTTATTAGAATTGTAATTTTAATGTTAAAAAATTTTTTTCTTTTCATAAAATACATTGTTTCTATGAAGAAGTTTTTCAAGCAAAAAAACTGATTTTTTTTTCAATTTTTGATAAACAGTATTTACATAGTTTTAAAATTATTTTAACTTATGAACAATTCTAAGCTCGATCATTAGTCTTATAAATTGTGTAAAAAAGTTCAACAACAAAAATATTTTTTCATATAGATAATGTCTACAAATTTTTAATTGATTTTATTTTGTTTCAACAGTTCAAAAACATTATCTTCAAATTTAGCAACCAGTGAATGATTTAAAAAAAAAGAAGTTTACTAGGAAATTTTTTTTTTCATTTTGCAACTTAATTTAAAACAATAAATTTATTTTTTTTTATTTCCGGTAAACACGCTTCTTATTTTTATCTGAAAACTCTTTAATTTTTAATTTTTCAAGTCATAAAACGTATATGTTTGGAATCTTTATATCAACATTGGCTTATGAAATTGAAAAATAAAATTTATTCAGCTGTAAAAGGTTTAATGCTCTTTTATAGTTGATTTACAATTTGATCTAGACTGCCTTTTTTTTTTTTTGTTAAATCGCAGACAAAGTGACCCTTTATCATCAAGAATCAAACACAATGAAATAAGTTATATTTTCATCATTATTTTAAATTTTTACCACATGGACTATCAAATAAAAAAAAAGAAATTTTAAGCTGTGGTCTTAATAAAAAAAAACTGATTTCTTTTTGCTTTTAGTTATTTTTAATTTATTAGTAAGCAGTTTAGACACGCCGACTCATTATTTAAAGCATACAACTATAATCTGTTTGCTAAATTGAGCTTCATTTCTTATTTAAAGATTGCTCTGTTAGCATCATATATTTTTTAAGGTGTTTAAAGACTCTAAATTTTTAAATTTTTATTCATTAGATTTTTCTACTTGAATAATTTTCACATTAAATTAAATCTTTTTTTTGTTTTGTTATTAAGTTAAAATGTTTTGTTTGAAGTTTTAAAAAAAAATTTAATTTCTTTTATTAAATTCACTTCTAGTTAATATGCCAATAAATTGATGTTTTAAATTAAAAAATAATTTGAGTTAAACATTTTTTGAAAAAAATTTTTGTATAATTTTGATAAAATTTTATCTTTTTATCAAAGTTTACTGAATCAATAAAAAATTTTCATCTTTTATTATTTAAGTGTGTAAATAAATTTTTTTACACTCATAGTAAGTTTTAATTTGTTCAAAATAAAAAAATTGTCTATTTATTAGATATCGTCATGTGCTTTAAATTTGATCAATGAACTCAATTTTATACTGTATAACTAAATAAAAAATAACAGCCTACGCATCCCACTTGTCGGTTTGTCAATAATATACTAGATGCTAATTTCAAAATAAAGCACACACTAAAATTTGTAATTTCATGACTTACAAAAGTATCAAATGTTTTAAACCTGCTACATGAAAACTATTTCTTTTTGTTGCGCATATAATATGAGCATGAACTTATGCAAAAAATAAATTTTTTTTTACTGAAAATTTTTAAAAATATTTTTCTTTTACTTTCAACATTTATGAAGTGTCGTTTAAAATAAAAAAAAAAATTTTTTTTCTTAATTATTCAAAAAGTGATTTTGTTAAACTCAAAAAAAAAAAAAAAAAATACAGAAATGAATAATGGAAGTCGAAGTAGTTGTAAACCAAATAAAACTGCCAAAAAAAAGAAACTCTTTAAGAAGACAAATTTCAATTCAAGTATTAGATGAAATTAAAAGTAATAAAAATTCAACTGGTTTAAAAGAAGATATTATTTTAAATAATGATACAATCACTAACCTAAATGACATTAAAGCAATCCCATCACGCTTTGATCAATCGCCTAAATTAATTCAAAGACCTAAAAATACTAGTCAAAAAATGATTCAAAATCATAATCTTTTTAATTCATTCGATTCACATAAAATACATACAATGAATCAACATTATTACCCAGAAGGAGGATTTGGTTTTTTCATAGTAATATTTGCTTGTCTATTAAATTTTATAACACTTGGTCCTCAACTTAACTTTAATATTATCTGTTCTAAACTAAAAAAAACTTTTTTTTCTGACCATCAATATATAGGTACTGTTTTTTTTTTACAAATATTTTAACTAAAAAAATTTTTTCTTTTTAGAATTAATAGGCATCTTTAATAAAATAAGTGGCAAATTATTGAGTCCATTAATAACAGCTTTAATTTTTAAGTTTAAAACTTTACGTTTATTTGCTATTATCGGTTGTATGTTATCTGGTCTTTCAATACTTTTTAGTTCATTTTCATTTAAATATCATCAATTTTTAATTAGTTTTAGTTTATTAAATGGTTTGTCATGTGAAATTATCATAGTCTGTTCGATGTTAATCATAACTCAATATTTTAAAAGAAAATTGATTGTTGTGGAACTTTTTATTTTATTTTCAAATGGGTTGAATTTTTTGATGTACAGTTATTTTGTCAATTTTATTTTTAAGTAAGTTTTTTAAATAAATTTTATTAAAAGTTAAAAAAATTTTAAAATTTTATCAAAATCATTTAACTTTATTAAAATTTAAAATTTTTGACAAAATTATTAACTATTTTCATTTTACAGTAAATATAGTTGGAGAAAATCATTACAAATTATTAGTAGTTTAGGTTTTTTCTCTTTAATATTTGCATTGTTATTACGTCCAGCATCAATTTATCATCCTCAACGTCGTGCTATTTTACATTTAAAAAATCAAAAACAGAAATTTAAACAAAAATTTTCGAATAAAACAACAACTTATAAATTGAGTGATCATTTTAGACAACAAAGTATTGAACTAGAAAAATTAAGTGAATCAAATAAAAATATTTATCCAAAGAAAATTGTGAAAAAATTGAAAAAAAAAATCTTTTTTCTTAAACAGTTTAAAAGATTATTTAGTTTATCAATATTTGAAAAAATTTCGAAAACCATAATTGATTATAGAGAAAGTTGTAAAAATTTTATATCAAAATTAAAAAAATCTGAAAGTATAACTGGTTTTTCAAAATTATTAAACTCAAAAGATTTAAAAATAATAATATTTATAAGCTTTTTCAATTCATCTATTCAAGATTTCAGTTTAAATGTAAGTCATAAAAAAGAATAAAAAACTTTATTTCAAAATTTTTTTTTTCACAGAATTATCTTGATAATAAATTATTAAAAATAAATTTGGGCAATCAAACTGAGTTGAATTTAAAGACAGAAAATGATGAAATAGATTTATATGCAAACATTTATTTTGGTATAATCTATTGTTTAAGTTTATTAATAAGTTTTTATTTATACATAAAACTATATATATCAAGTAATAACTTATTAAAAACATCAACAACTTTATGTATAATAAGTATAATTTTTATACATATTTCAAATTTAAGTAAATTAAATACACTAAAATTAGAAAAGTCAAAGAAAATAATTTTAATAATTTATAATTATTTTCAAACTGAGTTAATTTATTCAATTCAATTATTGCTTATAGAAAGATTTTCAAATAAAAAGTTTTGTAAAGCATTTTCTTTACAACGTTTTGCAATTGGATTAGGACAGTCTTTTTTCATTTTTTTTCATTTTATTTTTAAATATTTTTTAGATTATTTTTTTAATTTATTTGAAAATGATTTCAAATCATTCAAAATAGATTTCAGTTTAATTAAAAATGATTTTAATTTATTTTATTTATTTTTAAGTAAACTTATTTTATGTTTTATATCAATTTTTTTATTATTCAAATTAACAAATAGATCAGAAAACTATTTAAAGAATAAAAAATGGAATTTAAAGAAAGAATTAATCAAGTATAACAAAACAAGGCATAAAAAAAAAATGAGAAAAAAAATGGAAAAAAAATTAAAAAATGAATTAAAAATTAAAAATAAAAATAAAATAAAAGATGAATATAAAGATGAATATAAATTAGTAATAAAAAATTTTGAAGATTTTTTAAAACCAAAATCTAAAATTTTATTATCAGACTTAAATAGAAAAAATAATTATTTAATTGATTGTATTTTATGTGCAAAATGTTTTATTGTACATTTAGATTCAAATAAAAATTTAATTCAATTATGTCCAATAGAAAAAACAATTAAAAAATAAAAAACAATTTTCTAATAAAAATATTTATTTTTTAAAAAAAAAATTTATTTCAAATAAACAAGTTTTAAAAAAATTAAAAAAAAAAAATAATTAACAGGCTTTTTAAATTAGTTTTTTTTTAACTTTCAGAACATTTGTAAATAACATCTGCAATTGTTTTAGATAAATGAGGATCAAGAACACTTGAGGTAACAAGTTGTATTAATCTTTGTTGATTTCTAAAAAATTGTGAACGATTTTCAGGTACAGATGCTAAACAACTTAAACAAGATGCTGCTTTACTTGCCATATCTAATGTTGTAGTAAAATTTAAATCATTATTTGGTATATAATTTAAATTTTTTTTATTTTGCCATAACGAACTTTCATACTGTTCTAAATAATTAATTAAATGATTTACTATATTACTTGATATACTTATTGCTCTAGCAACACCACTATCTGATACAACAAAATTAAATAATAAAATTAAGGCAAATTCTCTTACAATTTGTTGTTCACATTTACTTAATAAATTTGTTAATTGAGTAAAAGCATTTAAATTTCGATTTAAAGGAGGTGTAGATAGTATTAAATCAACATTAGATTCATAAATACTTAATTTTATAAGACATTCTAAAGCTAAACGTTTTGGTGAGCAAGATTTAATAGATGTTGATGCATAATTATCTAATGCTGCTGAAGATGGACATAAAGCCCAATGTAATAATCCTTCTAAAATTGGTAAACTTAATTCTTCAGAATAATTGGCAAAATCAAGATAAGCAGATATATTTGTTAATGTGACTAGAGCATTTTCTTGAATAAAATTAATTGCTTCCCACCACCAAGCTTCTTTAGTACAATCTTGTTCAGAATTAACTTTTTTATCTTCAACATTTTCTACTTTATTATTTGAATCATTTAAATTATCTTTTGTCTCTTCATTAAAACAATTTGCTTTATTTTTCTTTTCATTGTGCTTATGAGAATAAAGTAAAATTTTACTAACAATCAAAATTAAATCACTTTCATTACTAAGATCGTGTTCATTACCATTAACAAAACTTATATTTCTAATTAAATTAGATAAACAAATACATTTTTGGTAAACTGTTTCTTTGTATTGCGAAATAGTACACAAAGGATCTAACTCTATTACTTCTGCTTCATTTTCATAATCTTCTAAAAAGTTACGTTTGCCTACAACTGGCATATCTTTAACAGTACTATTAAAAGAACCTTCATTTGATGAGTTTTTTGAAAACAAGCTTGTTAATATAAAACTATCTTCTGTTTCGTTTGGTTCTTCAGAATTTTTTTTTTCTTTATTTTTCTGAGTAAGTTGACTATTTTTAAAAATTTCAGGAAATAGTTCACTTAAATAATGTTTAAAATACTCTACAAGTATAGAAACTAATCCAGGATACTTTGATAATTTAAATTGGGAATAACTTGTTTCATCACTAGATAAAATACTTAAAATATTTAAAGCCCATGTAGATTCTGCAAGCAATCCTGATTTTAAAGACATCATCAATTTAGAAATGTCAAAACTTTGTATATCTTTTGCTGTTAATTTTTTAATTGATGTTAAATCTGGTTTAATACTTTCAACACAATCAGATGGAAATTCAATTTCTCTAGCTAAAAAATTTTTAGTATAACTAAATTGATTTGTTGTCATTTGAGATGCATTTAAATTATTATTTGGTTGGTTTAACAAATTATAATTATGAGGTTGCATAAGTTTAGAATTTAAATTTGCATAATAAGTTACTTGTTGCTGATTTTTATTTAAACTTGGTGAATATGATTGCTGAGATTTTTGATAATTATTTGGTCTCTCAACAATTGGAGATTCATTTACTAAAATTTTTTGTTGATTCATGTTTTGAATATTTATATTATTATTCCAATTGTTTTGATAGTTATTTACTTGCCAATTATCTAAGTTATTTAAATTTTTATTCTGTTCTAAATATATATTATCATTTATATATTGGGAATGAATTTTATGGTTTTGCAAATTTTGAACTAATTGATAATTAATTTGTGGATTATTAATTCTGTTAACATTTTGATTAGTGTAATCGTAATTAGGATTAAAATGATATGTTTTTGGAGAAAATTGTTCAAACTGTTCGCGATTATTCAATCTAAGTGATTCATTCTAAAATTTATAAATTAAGTTTAGATATTTTATTTTATTGAAATAGTTTTAAACTTACATAATTATTATCTTGATAATTAAAATTAGGAAGTTGTTCATTGTAATTGTAATTATAATTATAGTTAATTTGTTGATTATATTCTGGATAATATTGGGGTGGTTGTTTAGGAATTTGTTGATTAAAAGAAAAACTTTTCAACTGATTATCATTTTCTTGTTGAAACTGATTATAAAACTGTACGTTATTATTAAAATCACTTTTAATACATTCTTGGCTAATGACTTGTTGATTTTGGTAAACATTATTTGTTTGCTCAAAATTAATAATTTGGTCATTTTGTAAAATTTGGTTGTTTCCCATTTGATTTTCTTCTATAAAAATTTCATTAGTAGTTTGCATTAATTGGTTTGATTGTTGTTCATAATTATTAAATATAACTTGACCATAAATAGGTTTTATACTTGTATTTTGTTGAATTTGTACTGGAACAATTTTATTATATACAGGGTTTTGTTTTTGTTGTAAATAAATTTGCTGTTGTGTTTCTTGTTGATTATTATTTGAGTTTGTATTATTTTGTCTTTTTCTTTTAGATTTTATATCAGTTTGTTGTATCAAAACTTGTGGATCTGCATCATTTCTATCAAATTTACATTCAAAATGTAATAAATGTTTTATATACTGTTTACGTAAAGAATATGCTGTGGTTGATGTTATAGGAAAATTACAAGTTGTTGCAATTTCTTTCCAAAGACTTTTTTTTGATACTTGAACAAAACCTCCTTTTGCTTTAACTAAATTATAAACTTTATGTAAATCAATCATATTTTTCGCAATACTTGGACAAACTGCCATTGTACAACCTCTTTTTTCATTGAAACTTAATAATTTATCTAAAAATGGTTTTCTTTCTGGATCTTGAGACATTTCATATAATTTAGCAATACTCTCATTACGCTTAATTTTTAAATAAGGAAAAAATAGATTAATTGTTTTAATTAAATTAAATTTTTATTTTTACCTTTGCTTTACTACAAGAAGGAGAAAATGTTTTTGTATTTTTTGCCTCTTCATCAATATTTTTTTGATTTGAATTAATTTGTGATAAAGAATTATTTTTATTTGAATTAGGTTTTGAAGTTACAGATTCATCAAATTTTGATGAACATGTTGATGTTTGAGAAACTTCATCTAAAATTTGGTTTGTATAATTATTATTAAAATCTGTAAAATATTTATCATTATTTGAATAAACTAAAAAATTTGTTTGCGTATCTGAATTACCATTATAAAAGTTTAAATCATTTTGAAATTGATCTAAAATGTTACCATTTTCACTTATTGAGTTATTAGCTTCAGAATTAAAACTTGTATCATTTTCAATACTGTTACTATTAAAACTTTGAAAGCTTTTGGTACTTGAATCTGAAACTGGAGTATAATTTTGCATTGATAAAAGGGTTTTAAAAGATGATGATCAAATAAAAAAAAACTAAAAAACTGAATAATTTTCCTTTAAAAAAAAATAACCTAAATTTATTTTTTGCCAAATCAAATGAAATACTAATTAAGAAAAATGAGATGAAAAAAAATATAAACAAATGATTATAAACAAAAAATGCTATTAATGGTAAAAAACAGAATAAAAATTTAAAGCATACCTAAAATTTAAGTAAAAAAAAAACTTTAATTAAGAACCCTTATTTTAGATTTGGCTAATGAGACCTTTGACTAAATTTGCTTCATTTAATCTATCTTTTAATGATGAATTTAATAACTGAATATAAAAAAGCCGCAATCAAATTGTTTACAATAAACTAAATGGTAAAAATACTGAGCATGTGAGATTAAATTAGTTTAATATATGTTTTTACTCATTAAATTTAAAAAAAAAAATGGCTGCCATAAACATATAGCATGTTAAATTTTTGTTAGTGTTAATTGTCCTCAAAATTTAAATTCATCAAATTTATTTTAATTTCTAAGCCGATTTTTTTATTTATTAGCTGTTTTTTTTCTAATTTTTACAATTTATTTACTATTTTTAAATATTTTTTTAATTAGATCTTTTTAGAAAAATTTTCTTTCTTTAAAGATAAACATGAGATTTTCTATTTGAAAAAATTATTGATTCATTTTTATTTATCAAAACAAAAATAAACTTTTAATTTAAAACAATTTAATTTTTAATGAACTAAATTAATAAACTAATTATAATTTTTTCGAATTTTTTTTTTTTTATTTTAATTTTTGTTTAATTTAATTTTTTTTTGATTAAACATTTTTAAGAAAATAATTATTTTTCTACTATTCAAACTATAGAAGCTACAAGTGTTTTTTTTTCTAATTTTTTCGTAAAAGTTTTTCTAAAAAAACAATCTTTACAGAATTTACTTTTCAAATTAATCAAATTAAAGACTAAGTTATCTAATTGAGAAAATTAAATTTTTTAATTTACTTCTATAATACAAAATTACTTTTAAGTTTTTAGCTAAAAATTATTTTTTTTAATTGTCTTTTCTTTGGTTTATTTGTCTGATTTTTATGTATTTTCGCCTTCCTTTTATAATGATCAATTTATTATAAAAAACAAAGTTTCTATTGTATAGGGATTATGATATGTACAACATTCTATGTTGTTGAGTTATTAATTAATACTACTAATTTTAAAATTTTAATTAATTGTGGTCAAAGTTTAAAGTTTTCAGAAAAATATTTTTATTAACTAAAATAAGTTTTAGAAATTTTTTTTTTTTAAAAACCTGTTGGTTTTAAGTTAAATTATTAATGATTTAGGAAATGAAATAAATTTTGTGAACTTGAATTTTTTCAAAATTTTTTATGAGTCTAAGATTTTAAAAATTTATTAGAATTGAATTTTCACTTAATTTGTTTTTGTGGAAATTTTTAAAACAAAATAAAATTATAAAAATTAAGCTTTTAAATGACATGTTTTAATACATATTTTTGAATTTAATTTCTTTTTTGTTCTGAACATATAAAATTAAAAAGTTTTAATTAATAATTGATATATACTATTTAAAATTTATTTTTTAAAAATTAAAATAGATTTTTGACAAACTTTAATTTAATTTCAAATTACTTTTGACGTTCTATAAATTTAATTTCAATTCAGCTGTTACATAAAACTTTAATTTTTAGATAAAACATAAAGCTAATTTTAAAGTTTTTTCAAAGTCTAAAAAGTATATTTTTGATGATAGAAAAAAAAGAAGATGGAAAAAGTATTCAAACAAGTTTTTTTTATTAAAGCTGACATAAAAAATGACCAAGTTTTTATTAAAAGTGACAATAAGTTTCTAAGATTTTTTTATATTAATAGTATATTATATTTTTCAATTAACAACTTAACACTTTATTTACTTAATGAAAAAGTTTATTATGAAGAAATAGTTAGTTTGGATTTTTTAATTGACCCAATGAGAAGAATAATTTGTTTGAATTTTTTTATTTGTGGATCTTGGTTTTTTTTAATTAAGAAGCAAGAAAAAAATGAATTTGGTAATTTTCAAAATCTTTATTTCTTTATATTTTTATCCAATCCACACATTCAATTTATCAAAAACAAATTCAAATTAAATCAAAAATTAAGTGAAAATTTAATTAAAGTAGTTTCAAGAACCGGAAGTTTTTTAAGCAGCCTATTTTTGTTTTATGATATTATCTATATTTTTTTTTATTATCAAATGGGCTATTTGAGATTAAAAAACTCAAAAAAAAATTTCGTCTTTTACATCAAAGTTTTACTTTATTTTCATTTGTATTTAACAATGAACTTTACTTTAAAAATATTTGTATTTGAATTCGTAAAAAAAATGTTAGTTTTATATTATACAGTTTTAAAAATTCAGAATGAAATTGTTAAATTAATTATAATAAATAAGAAAATATTCATATTTTCGAAAAATTTGAAAAAATCTAAAGATTTTGATGAAATAATCAAATTTTTCAAAATTATAAAAGACATAAAAAAAGTATTAGAAAGTTACAATAAAATTTTAGTCGAAAAAAATTTCTTAAATAAACAAGATAAAACCTTCTCAGCATGTTTTATAATGTGCATTATATTTGTTTTAGACTTTACAATAGCTTTAGTTTTTTTTTATGATTATAACGTTTTAGCATCATGTGGATTATTTATTTTATATATTACATTGATGCTTGGATTGATACTACCTGTAACTTTATTAAACATATATCAAAATGAGCAGGTAAATTATCATAAAATAAAACAAATAATATATTTTTTTCTGTTTTAGAACAAAAAATTCATTCATTTTTTAAATTCTTCATACGTCTCTATAAAAAAGATTAATTTGAAATTTAATATTTACAGTATTTTAGTTTTGAATAACAATGAAAAATTTTTTTTCTGTAATATTTTTGGTTTGTTCAAGTATGGATTTAACTTTTATATTAAGGTATTATCTAAATTTAATTTCAGCTTAAAATAATTTTTCTTTTTTAGCTTGTTTTAGAGTCTATTTCATTAGTTTTTTTACTTTACAATGCAATAAATTTTTAAAACTAATTTCAATTATCGCTTAAAATTAAATTTAGAAGTAAATGAAAAAAAAATTCTGTTTAGCCATCATCTAAGTAAAAGAACTAAAATAAAACGGTTAAAGTTAAATGAATAAACAATACCTTATTGTCTCCTTTATTAATTGATCATTTATCATAATAGTTTAAAATGTAGGAATTTGGTTTATAAAAGGTTTTATTAAAGACAAATCCATTAATGGCAACGAATATGTCATCAAGTTCAAATAAATACGCCAGCTCCAGAAATTATTTTTCGTGGTATTAAAAATGCAGCGTAGAGATGGATTATAATTTATTCAAAAAGATTTTATTGTCTTTTATTAATTTATAGGTCACTTTATTATTTAAACTTCTTATACTTTTAAAACTTTGTAAAAGTGATTTTGCGCGGTTACTTTGTTTCTAAAAAATTTCTTTATTGTACTTAGTATTAGTTATGTTAAACTTAAATATGTTAAGCTTGACATTTTAATTTTAAGAATATTTTTTCATAAACTTTAAATAATAAATTTTCTAGTAAAAAATTTTAGCAATTGTTCCTTTAATTTGAATTGTTTAATTATTTAGTCAAATTACTCTCTTCACATTTTAATTTAATATTAAAAAAGTCTTTAATTTTTTTAAAGTATCTAAATTTGGATAAAGCTTATTAGTTTTAGCTAGAAATTTTTTTATTAAATTAGCTATAAAACAAGTTAAAACCCCAAAAGATTACATATAAATAGACCTAAGTTAAATATTTATTTTTTTGAGCATATTTTTAAATTTATTTGAAAAGACCAGAAAAATGTTTTATTGTTTTTAAGGTTAAAAACAATTTAATAAGAAAAATAAAAATAATTGCAAGGTATTTTTGTGAACTAATTGTTTTTAAAAATAATAACTAGCAAAAACATAATTTTAATTATTAAGCTAAAAAATTAAATTCAAAAACCTGTTGCATATATTTACAAAAATAACAAAATAACTTTTTTTAAGTTTTCACTTTGATAAAAAAATTAAGATTTTTACTAGTAAAATTAGGAGTATATAAACAATTAATCATTTTTTCCCTTTTGTAATTATGAATTATTTAAAATTCAAATACCTAGTTATAAATATGTTATTTAAAAAGATTAATATGTTTTTTATTGAATTAAATTTATAAATAATTAATTGTTTTGAAAATTTTTTAAAGATATTTTTGAAAAACTTAATTTAGATTCGATTTAAAGTTTGGTAAAAATAACAATTTAAACTTTTGATTATTCATAAATTAAACATTAATAAGATAATAATTTTTGATTAAAAAAAATAATTATTAATTTTTTATAATTAAGTTTAAAAGTTAATTTAAATTGATTTTTCATGTAACTAGTTACTAAAAACTTATTTGAATAGATTTTTCAATTAATAAATTTTTGCAAAAATAATAAAATTTGAAAAGCCAAAATAAAGTTTCTTTTAAATAAAATATTTTTTTTTTGAAGTTTTTATAAAGTTTATTTAATTTATATTTCGAATCATAAAAATGAGAAAAGTTTTTGAAAAACTTTATTTTCTTGAAATTGATTTAGAAAAAGATGAAATTTTTATAAAAAAAAAGCATCCTTTACTGAGAAATTTTTTTCTTTATAGTTTTCTTTATATTTCTATTATGAATTTTTTTTTGTTTATTATGAACAATAAAGTTTACTATTTTGAAGCAGTTAATTATGATTTTTTAGTTGATAAAATTCAAAGGCTTGTATCTCTGTCACTAGCAATTAGTTTGATAAATTTTTGTTCAATTATAACATCAAATCAAAAATACGTAGAACATTTTACTGAACTTTTAGTCTTAAAGTCTGTTTTTTTCAATGATGTTAAATCGTTTAAAAAAAAATTAAAAATTAACGAAAAATTGGAAAAAGATATGAAAAATATCAACCTAGAAGGCCAAAAATTTTTACTGAGACTTTTCTCATTTTATGATTTTGTTTTCATATTTTTTTATGGCCAAATTGCCTACGCAAAGATGAAAGATTCTGCTTTGAATTATATTTTTGTGATCAAAATTTTGCTTTACATTCATCTCTATTTTACATTACGTTTTGCTTTTAAAATATTTGTATTTGAATTAATTAAGCAAATGTATGTTTCGTTATATGTAGGTATAAGAGTAAAAAATGAAACATTGAAATTACTTTCAATAAACGAAGAACTTTTGAAGTTAAAAAAAACTTATGGCTCAAAAAAGTTTTTTTCAATTTCAAAAATCACTACAACAGAATTAAAACTAAAGAATATTATTATAAATTATAACAAAATTATAGTTGAAAAAAATCACCTTAATATTCAAAAATTTGGTTTTGAATCTTGTTTTTTACTTGCACTTTCATACATTTTTTGTGCTAATTTACTTTTAGTATTTTATGGCAATAATCATTTGATAACATCTATCATAGTTGGTATGTTATATTTTTTAACGATGGTTGGTTTAATACTTCCAGTGACTCTTTTAAATATTTATCAAGTTAAACAAGTTATAAGAATAAATTTTAAATTTTTTACTTAGTTAAACAATTTTTTTTTTTTAGAACAGAAGCTTTACCAAAAATTTGAATTCTACCAACAAAATAATTAAAAGTTTAAGGAATAAATTAATTGCTTACAATGTTTTGATTTTAAACAACGATGGAAACTTATTTTTGTCCAGTATTTTTAATTGTTTTTACTATGATTTAAATTTTTATATAGCAGTAAGTTAAAATTAAAAATTAAAACTTATTATTAAATTGAAAAGCTATTTTGAAACTTTAATCAATTGTGAACACCGAAATATAATTTTTAGGAAATTCATTTGTAGTTCTGAAAATGTCAAGTTTTTTTCCAGCGATATCAAACTTAAACAAATCAACGGTAAGACCCTTTTTAGATTTTGCTCTCATTATTTCTTTATTTTTAAGATAAATATTACGATAAGAATATTGGTTGTCATCTGAAAATTCAAGCTTAAAACTTGTTTTTAAAAACTGTACTTCAGATAATTGATTAATTGTTGATAATTGTACGCAAAGCACATTATTCAAAATAAATTCGATTTCTTGACCATTTACTAAAGATTTGATTGGAATATGACCAAACCCGAAAGCCAATGTTTTTCCACCTAAAGCTCTTAGTACAAGTTTTTCACTAAATGGAGTAAACTTTGAAAAATATCTTATATCATTAGCAAAATGCCTTGGTGCACTACTCAAAATAAAATAATCTCTAAATTCATAATCAAGATATGTTTTCAAACTTTGAAATGAAGGTTTACTGAATGGATTATTGAGTTTTGTCTGTTTTAAATATAGTCCATCACAATAATCATCAAACGTTGAATATTTTTTAGACATTTCTTTTTTGAATTGTTGTAAAGAAGTTCCAAAAATAATTTTTATAAATTTTGTTTCAGAATAAAAACTTTATTAAACATTTAAATTACTCTTATAAATTGATAACTAACTTGAAATTAAATTTTAATGCCTATAGTTTTTTGTTTTTAAATAGCTACAAAAATTTGTATTTTTTATTTTTTTGATTAAAATTTGAATTTTTACATTAAGTTGAAGTTTTTATTTTAACCTAAAGTTGAAAATTTTAGTTTCTAATAAAAATATATTTAAATTATAATCATCTTTGTTTTTTAATTAGACAATAGTATTTTTAAATATTTTTAAATTAAACTCCTAAATAAATTAATTAAAAATTGAAGACACGTTTCTATTTAATAAGAACAAATGTCTTAATCAATTTGAAACTAAGAAAAATTTTATAAAAACACTGATATTTTGAAAACTAGAATTAATATCAATAAATACTTTAACTTTTGAATTAATATTTTAGAAATGAATTTAGTTGTTACAATAATAATTTGAGGAATATTTTAATTTTGATTCTTAATTATTAATATTTTTTCTTAAATATTTTCTTTTATTTTTGATCAATTTATTGAACAACTTAATTTGACAAGCTAAATGATATGAATAATTAATATTAGATATTATGTTTTTGGAAGGTATAAAATTTTTAAATTCATTAGTACAGTTTTGAAGTAACAGTTAAAAGATAATGAAAATTTATTTAGTATAGAAAAATTGTATATTTTTAAGTCTTTAGTTCTAAATTTATTAAAAAGCTTGAAAGAATACAAAAGATGAAAAAAAATTTTGAAAAGTTGTACTTTCTTGAAGTTAACATAGTGAAAAAAAAAATTTCTGTAAAAAAGAAACAAAGATTTTTAAGATGTTTTTTTGTATCTAGTATGTTTTATGTTGCATTTATGAATACCTTACTTTTTTTATTGAACAAAAAAGTTTATTATAATGAAGCAGTAAATATGGATTTCTTAATTGATCAGATGCAAAGGATTTCATCTTTTTGTCTTATAATAGGTATGACAAGTTTCAGTATTATTTTGATTTTGAATCATGGATATGTGAAATATCCAGACAAGTTTCAGATTTACAAGTTTTTTTTCTGTAAAAACTTAAAAGAAACAAAATCTATTCTGAATGTTGATGAAAAATTTGGTAAAATTATAATTAAAATTAATTTTGAAGCTGAAAGATTTTTATTGAATGTTTTTATATTTAACAAATTTGTTTTCGTTTTTTTTTACGCACAAATTGCTTATATTAAACTTAAAAATGTTGATCTAACTTTTGTTTTTTTCTTTAAAATTATTCTTTATATACACTTATACTTTATAACATGTTTTGCATACAACTTATTTATTTTTGAAATAATTAAACAAGGGTTTATTATAAATTACATTATTTTAAAAATTAAAAATGAAGAATCAAAGTTAATTACAATAAACAAAAAACTGTACATGTTGAAAAGAATTTCAGACAATTATAAGAATATAGTTTTAGATGACAAAATTGCACTTGTTGAATCAAAATTACAAAGCATTATAAAAAATTATAATCAAATCGTAATTGAAAAAAAAAAGTTTACAAAACTAAATTCTAGTTTTGCAGTTTGTTTTTTACTTTGTCTACTATATATTACTACTTACATTATAGTTTTAGTTTTTTTTCGAAAAAACCATCTTTTAACATCATTAATTACAGCTATTTTTTATGTCTCATTTATGATTGGCTTGGTTCTTCCTCTCACTCTTTTAAATTTTTATCAAACAAAGCAGGTAATTATAATATAGATCATAATTGATGAATAATTTCTTTAAAACTTGTTTCAGAATAAAAACTTTATTAAAAACTTAAATTACTCTTTTAAACTAATAAAAAACTTAAAATCAAAGCTTAATGCTTACAATTTCTTGGTTTTAAATAACGACAAAAACTTATTTTTATCTAATATTTTTTATTTTTTTCATTATGACTTAAACTTTTATATTATGGTATGACAAATAAAAAATTAAAAAATTTAAATTAACATTTTTTTTTAAAGTTTATTTTAGAATCATTTTCGCTTGTATTTCTATGTTATAACGCAATTAAGATTCCCTTTTAAAAAAATTAAAACTTATTTGAAGCAAATTTTAATACTAAAAAGTTTTCTTTTGTTAAATTAATTATTTTACAATTTTAAATACAAACGTAACTTAAATTCTTTAGGTAAAAATTATTTTTGATATTATGCGTTTTCCATCAAGTTTCAGTTTTTTTAAAAGATATATATAAAAAGGGTTTGCCATACGATAAAGGTAGGTTTTAGTTTGCTGCTTCCTAAACCAGAAACAACTGTTTTACAAAAACGATTAAACCTAGAAATTTTGAAAGTTGAGTCAATCAGATTAGAAAAATCGTCAGTATTCACGTCCAACAACTTGAAACGTAAAGAAGACCAGGTTTCACAATCAGTTAGAACGTGTCTGTGATTATTAAATTTGTGAGATTCGCAGTCCAATAATAAGGAGATTGAAGTCTACCAGTGAAATGGAAGCATGAAGCAAAAAATTCTTTCTCGTAATAAATTGCTTAGCAGAATGAGACAATGAGTCTATTAAACCAAGTATTTTTCCTTCAATTTTCACATCTAAAAGTTACATTTTTTGAATTCAAAAAAGAAGATCAGGGTTTCGAAAAATATCCTCTTATTAGAGATAAGTTTTATGACAAACTATTTATTAAGGCCGTATCACACGGAGCGCTTTTCGTAACAGCAACATGAAACATTTTTAAGAAAAAAAAAAGAGCAAATGAAAACATTACGTACAACAAATGTATGCACCTGTTAAGCACAAGTTGCTCTAGAAGGCTATGATGATTTTTTATTGGTTGATTCATTGGATCAAACATAAACCATGGACCATTTTTTAAATCTTCAGTAATTGCTTTTACTAAAAATTCATTTTCTTTTTTCACGATATTGAAATAAACATCCATTTTTAAATAATTATGTTTAAAAAAACTTTAAAAAGAATGATGAAAATGTTTATAAAAAAACTTTAAAAAGAATGATGAAAATGTTCAAACTTTAAAAAAACAAAAGAAATTTTAATTATCAAAACAAAATGTTTTTTAAAAAATATTTAAATTTGTATTAATTGTGCTTTTAATTTAAGTTAGGTAAAAATCAATACAATAAATTTTTGGTGTATTGCATAATCAAAAATATCGCCAAAATATAAAATCCAGGGTAAAAAAAAAATTATTTTTCTTTAAGCATAAACATTAAAACTTAGTTTTTTTCGCCAAACTAAGTTTAAAATAAGGCGTTTTTAAAACAATGTAAGGAAAGTATCTTTTTTTCTCTTTTTTTAAACAAAAAAAAATAACAAATTAATGCATCAAAAAACCACCTTTTATATCTTTAAAATGTATTTATGTTTTTGTTGTGCTTTTTTTTTATTTTCAGAATAGTACTTCAATTTAGTTTTAAGTTTGAGTATCTCACTAATTCTCACCAACACCAGTGAGATTTTTTGATCCATCTGTGTATATGATGTATGATTTCGGGTCGAAAGATGAGACAATGCTGAAAGATAGCAGTTCTCATATTGGAATCTTTTTATAAAATTTAACAGCTTTATCGATTTGCAGGTTGTCATAAAGGCCATAATTAAGCAAACTCTCGAGGTGTAACTTTTTCTTAAGATAGATGACTATAGGTTGTATATTTGATAAAATTAATATACTTGCTGTCGATGAGCCAAAAAATGTTTTTGAAATGTTTAAAGCAATACTGCGTTGGGAGATATCAACTTATTTCTATAAGTAACTTTATCCAGGATTTCTGAAAAAACAGAAAGGCCGTAGGCGATGAAGGGTGTAAGGTGTCGCTTGTGTCGCCTACCTTAAATCACATGCTGTATTTTAATCAAAATTAGTTTTGTGTTTTTTATGGAAGGAACAGCATGTGATTTTGTTTAGCTAGGTTTTTATTGATTTAATTTACAAAAATAAACACATATTACAAGGGTAAGATAGCAGATACATAGATCTATTTACCCCAATTAATGATATTTTTTGGTTAACTATTGCCTTTCAAGAGACATTTTCAAATGCACCCGTTATATCTAGAGAGACAAGAATAAAGGATTCCTTTTTAAGAAGTGAGTTTCTTAGATAATTTTTTAGGTTTGTTAGAGCTGTTGTAGTAGATTTATCATTAACAAAACCATAATGTGTATTTGACATTAGTCTGTATAATCAACACATGTTATCTAACTCTATCATTTACGCATGTCATATTTAGAGTATATAATTGGGGACCATTTATACATTATAAATTTAATAAGGTCCATGAAAAATAGGATAAGTGAAGTAATAAAAAATGAAGGAAAACAAACAAGGTATTAGCCAAAAAATTAAATTGAAATAAATAAAAAGGTTTTATCACATAATTTAAAGATCTCTTCAAATAAACTCTTTAAATTTCTTTTTGTCCTATTGATGTCATCAAGCTTAAAATTAGAATAAGATTAGAATTTTTTTCTGAGGACTCATAATCATTACCAATTTTTCTCTTTTTATTTTGACTAACACTGTCTAAGGTATTCTCTTCATTATCTTGAATTTTAGGAGATCTTCCTCTTTTTTTTTTTGATTTTCCAGTTATCAATAGCAGGACTAACGACAAAATCCGATTGACAATCAATAATTTTATAAGTATTTATTAATTAATTTTTTATTGAGCCAATAAAGCATACGGGATTATCATTACACATATTTATAACATGGCATGTGCAGAAGTTAACGAAATACAAAAAAGTTAAAATTGTAAAGTTCCTAGAAGCCGACCCAATTTTATGGAAAAAATTAAATGACAAATATTTTAATAAGAAAAAAGTTTCAAAGACAAAATCGCACAAAGGGATAAAAAAAATTTTTTACTTTTAGAATTGTTGAGGGATTGACCCATTCAACCAAACATAGATTTCTCTGATGATGGTAACTATTTCGATGACATTAAGTTATACCAGAGTATTATTGGGTCATTATTACATATAGTGTCAATGACACGACCAGATTTATACATCTATGTTAATTGGTTATCAAAGTATGCTAGAAAACCAACAAAACTGGAATATAAACTTTTGTTAAAACTCGTTAGCTATATCGTAAGCACAAAACACAAGAAGCTACGTTATGAATATGATTCAGCAAATAATCAAATGTTTGGTTTTTGTGAAGCAAGCGAATTTGGTTTGTTGGAATTGAAAGGTCATAGATTTAACGGCTATGTTATTACAATGCATCAGAACGTAGTTGACTGGAAGTCAAAAAAGCAAACCGCAATGACTCATGACATTTGTGAAGCTGAACTGTATTCGATTAATTTAGTGATTAAGAAGATGATGCAATTTAAAAATTTGATAATTGAAATGAATATGAGCATTAGCAATGAAATGATTATATTGTCAGATAACCGATCATCGATATTGATAGCAGAAGAGGGCTTGAAACAGGGAAGTGGACATTACAGCCACAAACTACTGATGGTCAGGGATTACATCAATAGAGGAGAAATCAAATTAATTAAAATACCTACATCGAAAAACCTTGCAGATGTATTTACAAAATTCTCAACACATACACAGTTTAAAGGTATTGTTGGAATGATGAATTTGGTCTAATCTCATATTTCAAATGGTCAGCGCATAGGGGCAGTGTTGAGGGATTGTGCGTGGTTATAGTGGAGCAATGCGCATGACCTATTTTAAATGTGATAGAAACACATGGACTTTGTGACAAGAATTAATTGAGTTAGTTATAATTTATAGTATTTATTGTGTTTGAGTTTAATTGTTATTGAACAAGTTAATTAGGTAACTATTATTGTATTGATTAATTGTCTATGATATACTTATGTTTATATTGTTAATTTTAGATACCTAAATAAACAAATCTTTTCAATAAAATAAGATTAGTTCTATTTAATACAATAAGAATATTATAAATATTAATAAATTATATATAAATGGTATTTGCTATGTTTTTGAAAAATTAATTTAAAACTTGAAACCTAGTGAAAGTAATAAATCAACAAAAACTAAATTTTTGAATTTTTTTAATCATATTTTCCTAGTTGTTGTTCAAAATTTTTTTATAATACAAATATAGTTTTGGCTTGAAAATTTTAAGTCATTTCAAATCTCTTAATTTCAGCTAGGAACTACTTTTTGTTTCTAATGAAAAAGCAGAAATTTTAAAATTTATGTTCACTTAATTATTAAAAGTAAAAAATAAAACTTTAATTTTAGTTTCAGCTTAAAATAAAAGAAAATGAAGAAAATTTTTGAGAAAATTTATTTTCTAAGATTAAATGCTAATAACGATCAAATTAGTGTTGAAAGAGGAAGTTCTTTGAAAAATATATATATTTTTAGTTTGTTTTATCACACATTATTGAACTTTTTACTATTTTTATTGAATAACAAAAATTATTTTGATGAATTTGTCTACATAGATTTTCGAATTAAGCCAATAGAAAGAGAAATAAGTTTTGTTTTTGGCATAGGTTTTTTTTGCTCAACTTTAGTTTTTTCATTAAAACAAAATTTTTATAAATACCCTGAAAAGTTTCAAATTTATAAGTTTTTTTTATATACTAACTTATACTTGATTAAGAAAAATTTAAAAATTTGTAAAAAGTTTGGTCGATTGTTAATTAAAACAAATCTTATAGTTGAAAAAATTCTACTACTAGTTTTTATATTTTACGAATTTGCTTTTTTCTTATTTTTTACAGGAATTGCATACTTAAAATTGAAAGACTCTGAAAAAAATTTTGTTTTTTACATTAAAATCTTACTCACTATTCATTTATTTTTAACAATGATCTTTATTTTTCAGTATATTATTTTCGAAGTAGTAAAACAAATGTTAATCTTAAATTATTTTAATTTTAAATTAAGGAATGAAAAGGAAAAACTAATTTTAATTAATAAACAACTTGTTGCAATAAAAAAAAATTATCATCAATCTGAAAAAGGTGTTAATAAAAGAAAGGTATTTAAAAATGAATTTAATTTAAAAAACGTCTTTAAAAACTATAACACAATAATCTTAGAAAAAAATAAATTGCAAAAACAAAGTTTAAGTTTTGCTGTTTGTTTTTTTTTTTGTATTTTACTTCTTTTTTTTCAAACAGTAGTGATTGTTTTTTATAGAAACTATAATATAATTACAACAATTATCAATGTAGTAGCTTATTTTTCTATGAACACTTTTTTAATGTTACCATTAATTGTTTTAAATTTGATTCAAAATAAAGAGGTAAATATTATTTTTCATTTTTTTAAAATTACTATTATTTTCATGCAGAATAGAAGTTTTGTCCAAACCATTTATTTTTCATTCAATTTGTGCACTAAATTCAAGCTTAAATCAAATATATTAAATATAATAACTCTAAATAAAGATTTCAATTTTTTCACTTTTGATATTTTTCATCTAATGGAATATAATTTAAATTTTTATATATTGGTATGTTTTTTTAGCTTTAAATATTTTTTTATTTTTTAATTAACTTATTTTACAGCTGTTAATGGAATCTGTATCTTTAGTCTTTCTATTGTACAACGCTCTTAAGTTTTGAGTTTCTAATTAAAAATTTGCTAACCAGTAAAGAAAAATCTAAATTTTGAAAAGTGATATAATCGGCATTTATTATTGTAGATGTGTTTTTTTTTATTTAATCGACTTAGTGTTTTCTTATTTAATCAAACAGTCATCAAGCTATTTTTTTTTTTTTGAAAAATTTTATACTTTTACTTTTAATTGAATATTCTCTGTAATATCATGCTTAAAAATTTCCATTAAATTCAAAACATTTTGTTTCTTATTTAGTCTAGAATTAATTAGTTTTTTATTTTTTCTTAATTTTTAAAGAAAATCTATTTTTTGTTTTATTATAATAACAACATGATTTTGTTTAATATTTTAATGAATTTTTTCATAGAAGAAAAAGAAGGTTAAATTTTTTATTGAAAACAAAGACTAATAATATTATTTTTGTAAGTTTCTTAATTTTTTTTAGTTTTAATACCCTTATATACATTCAAAGAATCAATAAAGTAAATTTTAAAAAAATGAAGAAAATATTTGAAGAAATCTATTTTTTAAAAATCAATTTAAAAAGTGACCAAGTCATTATTGAAAAAATGAATAATTTTAGACGAAACTTTTATATTTGTAGTATGTTTTATCAATCCTTTATAAATTTTTTTCTCTTTGTTCTGAATAAAAATGTTTTATATGAAGAAATAGTGAATTTAGATTTTAGAATTAAACCGATGGAAAGAGTATTATGTTTAATTTTTGGTTCAGGCATTTTTTGGTTAATGGTTGTAATAAAATTTAAAAAAAATTATGTGAACTATACTAATAAGTTTCAAATTTATAACATTTTCATCTACAATGAATTATAGGTAGTTCAAAAAAAATTAAGATTCAATAAAAACTGGGCACAGTTAATAATAAAAGTAAATCATAAAGTTGGAAAATATTTAAAAAATGTTTTTCTATTTTACAGAATTTCTTTTTTTTTCTTTTATGCTGGAATTGCTTATTTGAAATTAAAAGATTCTGAATTGAACTTTCTTTTTTTTGTCAAAGTTTTACTTAATATTTATCTTTACATTATAATGACTTATTCATTTCATATTGTAATTTTTGAAATAGTAAAACAAATGTTAATCTTAAATTATTTCAGTTTCAAATTAAGAAATGAAAAAGAAAAATTAGTTTTTAATATAAAACAACTAGTTGCATTAAAAGAAAAATTTCATGAATCTAAAAAAAGTTTACTCCAAAAAAATATCATCGAGTTGAAATTGAAAAATATTTTTAAAAACTACAACAAAATTATTATTGAAAAGAAAAATTTTCAAAAACAAGATTTAAGTTTTGTTGTGGCATTTTTTTTTTGTATTTCAGTTTTATTTTTTCATACAGTGGTTATTGTTTTTTACAGAAACTATAATATAGTATCAACAATTATTATTGCTATCACCTATTTTTTTATGATTATTTTTTTAATACTTCCTCTGATTGTGTTAAATTTAGTTCAAAATGAACAGGTAAATATAATTATTTTTTGATAATCAAATTACTAATTATATAATTAAGAATAGAGATTTTGTACAACTAATTTCTTCATTATTCATTTTAACTGCTAAATTGAAAATCAAATTTAATGTTTTAAGTATTCTTATCTTAAATAATGAAGCTAATTTTTTTACTTTTAGTATTTTTCACTTGTTTAATTACAATTTGAGTTTTTATTTATCGGTATTTATATTGTTTTTTTTTAAAAAAATAATTTTAAGAAACAATTTTATTTTTAGCTTTTAATGGAATCTGTATCAATTGTTTTTCTTTTGTATAATGCACTTGCAACTTAAAACTAAAAAAATGATCGATATAAAAATTTTAATGAAAACTTTATTGAATACTGAAAAAGATCTTTAATTTAATAAATTATTTTTATAATTATTTTTTTAAACTCAATAGTTTTGGGATGAATAATTATTTTTGTCAAGCTAATTGAAAAGTTAATTGAAAAAACCTGTGTTTTGTTTTTCAAAATTTTTTTTTTATAATTCAATGAAAATGTATTCAAATTTTAATTAAGTTTATTTGTTTAGAAAAACTATATTTAAGAGAGCAATCAAAGTTTTAAAGGGTCATTAAAAATTAATTACATTTGAAGCGTCAACTTAAAAAACTTAATTTGAAAAAAATACATATTAGTAAGAAGCTTATTTTAAAAAAGAGACTCGACAAAAATTATCAATACATTGATTTTTAAAAAGAATTTTATTTAAAAATATTTAATTAACTATTTTGAATTTGATATTAAGAAGAAATTTTTTTTACTTGAAATTTAGTTTTGTATAAAATAAAGAAAAAAATGAAGAAAATAATTGAAAAAATTTTTTATTTAAAAATTGATGTGAATGGTGATGAAATTAACATTCAAAATAAGCATGTTTTTAAAAAACTTTTCTATAATTATAGTTTAATATATTATTCAGTTTTGAATTTTACTTTATGCTTTTTCAACAAGAAAAATTACTATGATGAAGTAGTAAATATGGATTTTCAAGTTGAGCCAATGAATAGAATAGCTTCATTTTTTTTTGCTATAGGTTTTTTTATGTTAGTTTTCACTAAAACAACAAATCAAAATTATGTTGAGCAAATTAAAAAATTTCGAATTTACAAGTTTTTTTTTTATACCAAAATAGAAATCATAAAAAATAAATTGAAAGTCGATAAAGAAATAGCTAAAAAATTAGTTCAAACAAATTTGAGTGTAGAAAAAATTTTATTCAAGTTATTTTTGGTTTTAGACACAATCTTTTTCTTTTTTTATAGTCAAATAGCGTATTTAAAAATGGGAAAGTCGGAAAAAAATTTCATTTTTTTGCTCAAAGTTTTATTAAATTTTCATCTTTATTTTACTTCCTGTTTTGTATTTAAAATATTTATTTTTGAATTAGTCAAACAAATATTAGTTCTATACTATATGAGTTTAAGATTAATTAACGAAAAGAAAAAATTAGTTACAATTAACAAAAAGCTTTTAATGGTAATAAAATTGAAAGATTCTAAACATTTTTTCAAAAATATAGAAACTCTCCAATTAAAAATAAAAATGAAAAATGTGTTTAGAAATTATAACAAAATTTTAGTTGAAATCGAGTTATTGAAAAAAAAAGATATTGGTTTTGCTATTTGTTTTTTACTTTCTATTTTACTCGCTCTTTTTAGTACAGTCATATTTGTTTTTTATAGTAATTATAACTTAGTATCAACTTTGAATGTCATTTTTTTGTATACATTCTTGATGACTTGTGTATTGTTACCAATTGTTGGGCTTAATATATTACAAAATGAGCAGGTAAAATTTTTTTTTCTTTTTTTTTTCAACTAACTTATTTTGAATTCAGAACAAAAAAATTGTTCAAATAGCTTATTCGTCTTATAAATTGATAAAAAAATTAAAATCAAAAATTGACATTTTTAATATTTTAATTCTTAATAATGACGATTGCTTTTTGATGTTTAGTATTTTTGATCTAATTAAATACAACTCTCAGTTTTTTATAATGGTAAGTTTTTATTTAAAATAAAATTTATTTAAAAATTTTTTTTAGCTTATTTTGGAATCTACTTCATTTTTGTTTCTTTTATATAATGCCATTAAAATATAAAATTGAAATTTTTTTCGTAAGTTGGACTGGGCCTATGTTTATATTTAAAAGCAACCTGTTG
The DNA here is from genome assembly GCA_034509755.1 of Anisodus tanguticus. Lineage (NCBI taxonomy): Eukaryota > Viridiplantae > Streptophyta > Magnoliopsida > Solanales > Solanaceae > Anisodus > Anisodus tanguticus. The sequence continues at coordinate 150,017 of JAVYJV010000106.1, forward strand.
ATCTTGATTTTTTTTAATTAGTCTTGACATTTACTTGAAAAACAAAAACATCTTATAAAAATAAAAATAATTCAAATAAGTATAATTAGTTTGGTTAATGAAGAAACAAGGTCGATACATCGATTACATGAAAAAATTCGTTTGATCTTAATTGAACATGACATAAAATTGATAAAACTAAAAAAGTAGCATTAAAAAAACATTATAATTTTTGTTTTATTTAAAAAAAAAGTTTTAACAACTCTTTATGAATTTAAATAAAAAATGAAAAAATTATTTGAAAAAATTTATTTTCTTAAAATTGATGCAAAAGACGATCAAATCGAAATCTATCAAAATGATTCTTTTTACAAATTTTTTTATTCTTATAGTATGCTATATCATTCAGTTTTGAATTTTTTATTAAGTATTATAAATCAAAAATTTTATTATAAGGAAGCAGTTTATGTAGATTATCGTATTGATCAGATTTCAAGAATATCTTGTTTGATTTATGGTTTATGTACATTAAATATGTTTTTCATAGAAAAAATAATTGATAATTATTTGGTTTATCCTAAAAATTTTCAAGTTTTTAAGTTTTTTTTTTACACAAATTTAGAGGCCATAAAAAGAAATTTAAAAGTTAAAAAGTCAATCGGTATGACTTTAAAGAAAATTAATTTAGAAGCTGAAAAGTTGTTGCAAATAGTTTTTTACTTATACGATTTCATTTTTTTATTTTATTTTGGTGAAATTGCTTATTCAAAACTAAAAAATTCAGAAAAAAGTTTAACTTTTATAATAAAACTTTTGCTTTATATACATTTATATTTAACATTATGTTTAGGTTTTAAAAAAATTGTTTTTGAAACTATTAGACAAATGATGTCTTCTATTTACATTAAATTAAGAATTGAAAATGAAAATGAAAATCTAATTTTTGTCATTAAGAAGCTTATCTTTTTAAAAAATCAATCTAATTATTCTAAAAAAACTATTAAAAGAAAAATTTATAAATTTGAATTAAAAGTAAGAAAAATTTTTAAAATCTACAACCATATCATTTATGAAAAAAAAATGTTGGAAAAACAAGAAAAAAGTTTTGCAACTTGTTTTTTGTTTTGTATCTCATTTATTTTTTTTTATTTGATAATAATAGTATTTTATAGAAACTATAGTTTGATTACAACAACAGTTGCACCTATTATATATTTCAGTTTGATAGTTGGCTTGATATTGCCTCTTACTATTTTAAACCATATTCAAAATGAACAGGTAATTATTATTTTAAAAAGGTTTTTTTTAAATTATTTTTTTAATTAAGAATAAAAATTTTATTCATCTAATTAACTCATCTTTTAAATTAATAAATAATTTAAATATTAGAATTAATTTTCATAATATTTTATCACTAAATAATGATAGAAATTTTTTTATGTTTAACATTTTTAATTTATTTGAATATAATTTAGCATTTTACATAAAAGTAAGTTTTGATTTTTGAAATGAAAATTTAACTTATTTTTTTTTTATTTTGCAGCTTATTTTAGAGTCTTTTTCAATAGTTTTTCTTTTGTATACTGCGTTAAAAAAATGATTCAACTTAAATTTTAATTCCCTAAAAGTTTATTGATGGTTTTTCATTAAAATAATAAAGAAAGAGCTAGCTTTTATATGTTGTAAAGGCTTTTTAGATTTTAATCAAAATTATTTATCGTTGCCTGGTAATATAAAATAAATAGTAATAAGTCTGAAATCTTTGAGTATTATCAAGTAACTATCAAAAGAAAGATAAAAAAGTAAATTATTTCAATAAATGAGTAGATGAAAAAGTCATTTAGAATATTTCTGTTACCACGATAGATAAATTTCTAGTACAAAATTTATTCTTAAAGCACATAGCTTTTGAAAATGTAATCAAAGATCAAGATACTAGTTTCATGTCTAAACTACTCAATAAAGTTTGTGCAATGTGTAAGGTTCTAATCATGTAAGCACCATAGAAGAATGAACAAATAGAAAGAATGAATAGGACTATCAAAGATTAAATTTTCTTATTAAAAGTTAATTATTGCTGGAGTATTGTTAGCTGGTGTTAACTTTCTATTTGAGATTTTTAATAAAACTAAGACTTTGCTTAAAGATTTTCTAAAAAAAAAAGCGGTTTATTGCTTTTACAACAAATGGCCAAATAAAGTCTAAAAAATAATTAACAACTCATATAATTGATTTTGTTTTAAGTTTAGTTAAGATTTATTGAGATGTAATAAATAATAAGAAATTGGTTAATAAAAACAATTAAAAAAGATTTTTTAGACTACATAACCTTTGAAATTTCTTGAAAAGTTTTATTTAAATGCTTTTATTGATAAAAGTTTAAGACTCAATATATTTTTATCGAAAAATAATACTTTAATGAGTAGCTTTTTTTTTAGATAAATTTTTTTCATTATTTCGCTTATCAACATTAATTACTTTTTAAATCCAAATTAATTATAACTTTTAAACTTTTAATTAATTTTTATCAGAATTTTTCTAAAAAAAACATAACTGTAGAAAAAAAAAATGCCAACAGACTAAAGTTTAATCATCTTGTAATTAGTAATAACAGAATAATTTTTATAAACTATTTTTTAGTTTTTTTGAAAATAAGTTTTCAAAACTTATAACTAAAATTTACAATGTTTAAAGTTAAAAAAAATTGGAAGATTTTTTAAATAAACAAAATTTAGTTAATTCTTTAATCTATAAATTTAATTTAGAAATTAAGTTACAGTCGGTGTTTTTAAGAAAGCTATGCTTTTTGATTTTTAAAAATTTTTCTAAAAATGTTTATTTTTTTAAATTTGTGCGCAGCTATATATTTTTAACAGCATAATCTTTTATTTTGTGAAAAAAAAATTTTATCTAATTTTTTATTTATGAATAACCCGTTATTACTAATACCACTAGATTCTTCTTGACTATTTTCTTGTGCCTGGGAAAATCTTTTGTTGAACTTGAATTTTAATTTAAAGCATTTAATATTTAAACTCTTTTCATTTTTAATAACTTTTTAAATTGCAAATTGATTTATTAACTAATTACTAACTCATCATAACATCATTTAACTAATTAAAAATATACAATAAAAATAAAAAATTAATAATTTGAATAAAAAATTTATTTCACAAATATATAAATAAATAGCTAATTTTGAAAAATTTAAGACATTAAATTTAATTATTTTAAAACAAACTGAAATTTTTAATAATTTTTATTTGAAATTTTTTAGTTAAATTTACAAAATCGTTTTGTGTTTTAAAGTTTATAAACCAATTTATAAATTTAATATTATTTAATTTTTGATCTAAATTAAATTTTTTAAAATAGTAATTTTGCATTTTAATTTACAAAAAAACAAATTTAAAACTGATTAAATCAAAAATAAAGTTTAAAATTAAAAAAATAATTTAAAATTTGAAAAAAGCTTTATTTATGAAAAATATTTTTCTAAAAAATACAATAAAAAGTTCTGAAATATTAATTTAAAAAATCAACAATAATTAACTAAAAATAATTAAATTTATTTTATTTAGCCATAAGCTTTTTATGTTCTGCCTCGATTCTTTCACTTAACTCTTTCTGAAATTCCTTGTCATTTTTAATGTACTGGTCAGCTTTAGTCTGGAAACTATCTAGATTCTTTTTATTTTTCTGACTTCTGTTATGCGATCTTCTTACATTTGCTATTGATTTATTAATCAGTTTCTGTTCTTTTTCTTTTATTAAATCTTTTATACATTTCAGGTACTTAGTGTTAAATCTCAGTTTGTTTGTTTGAAAATCAAAATATAATTCTAAACAATTTTCTAAATTAATTTTAACTGTCTTTCTTGTTTTAATTTCAGCAGCTTTTAATTTTTCTTGTACCTCAAACGCATGTTTTGTTAAATACTGACTCTTTTTATCAAACTTAAACCAATTTTTTTTGTCCTTACTGATTTCTAAAACTCTTAAATAGCCACATTTTTCCATGTCATTTTGACATTTAAAATAAAAACACATATCTTCTTTATTGCTCATTTTTAAATAAAAGTTTTCGAAAATTTTAACTTAACTTGACAAAAAAACATAAACTCTTTAAGTAATAACACCTCAAAATATTTCCAAATTATGTTTTTGACAATAAGTCATGCGCTATTTTTCAAACTTTGCAAAATTAACTTTATTAACTTATTCACACTTAAAATCAATAATTTTTTTTATTAAGCTTTTTTAAAAAAATGGATTTAGAAATTACAAAGTTTTTAGAAAATTTAAAAATTTCTGAAAAACAAAATGAAGAATTAAAAAAAGAAATAGTTTCATTGAAAAAAAATTTAAAAGACCAAAAAAAGTTACATAGAGATTATTTAAATACTGTCTTGGAAGATGAAGAATTAAGAAACCAAAAAATTGATTTTTTAGAAAAAATAAATAAAGAATTAATGAATGAACTAGAAAAACAAAAATTAGAATTAGATCAAAGTAAAAACCTAGTTATTAATTCAGAGTTAAGTGATGGGCCAAATGAAAAAAAAGTTAAAAGTAGTCAAATTTTAAAATTAAAATCAGAATTAAAGTTTTACAAAAATAAAGCTATGGAGGACAAAAAATTAATAACTAGGTTGAAAAAAATAAATGATGAATATGAAAGAAAAGAGGAAGAAAAATTGAAGAATAAACATGAATTAAATTATTTAAAAAATCTTAAAATAACTAATAAGGATTTAATAAATGAAAAAAGTTTAACAATTTTAAAGAAAACATTTTCTGATATTAAATTTTAGGAAATAATTTTTATGTTTTATAAATTTATTTAATAACTAGTTTGAAGTCCATTATTTTTAATAACTTCTTTTATTCTTGACTTCATTGATCTTATTATCTTATTAATAAAACTTACGTCAATTTTTTTAAGATTTTCTACGACTATTTTTTTTAAATCTTTTTCACAAGTAATTTTTGTTAATTTAAGTTCCTCATTTACCAAATGTTGTAAATGAGCCCAGACATTTTCAATAGGATTTAGATCTGGGCTTTTTGGTGGAAACGGAAGAACTACAATATGTCTATACTCTAAGTATTTTTTGGTACTATTGTGTATAGACGCATTGTCAGTTTGGTATATTAAATCATTGTCAAGTATTAAATCCACGAATTTTTTTTGAACTACTTCTTTACATTGATCACCATCAAACTTTTTGCTGACAAAATAAAAGCTACCTCCTGTTGCACAAGAAATTCCGCCAAAAATATTAACTTTTCCACTAGATTGTTTTTCTTGAACTGAAAGGTTTTGTGGCTGATATCTAGTGTTTCGATATCTTATTACCGTAGATTTACCGTTCTTAAAACTTTGAACGGTTTTTTCATCAGTGAAAAGAACTTTTTCCCATTCCTGGTCCCAATCTTTATATTGAAGTGCAAATCTAAGCCTTTTGATTTGATTCAACATATTAATAAAAGGTTTTTCACATGCAACATAGCTTTTAAGTCCTTTTTCGCTCAAAATTGTTCGTAATAAGCTTATTGAGATGTCTAGTTTCAAATTTTTTATTATGTCTTTATGACCCATAAAGGGATTTTTTAAAACAAATTCTAAAATATTTTGCACTTGATGTTCACCTAACTTTTTACGTCTACTGAATTTTTTAGGTCTTGGTGTTTTTAACTTTTTTAAATTTCTAAAAACACAGCTAACTGAAATACCAAGCAATTCAGCTATTTTTGTTTTTTTTATTCCTTTAGAATTCAAATCTATTATTTTTTCTTTTTGGTCGTTATTTAAATACATTTTTATAAACTTTTGACGAAAAAAAAACTTAATTTCACTAAACAAAAAAAATTATACAAAAAAAAATTTTCTTAAAGAAGAATTTTAATATTGAAAAATATTTAAAGTTTTAAAGCAATAAAATAAAAGTAAAAAAACTTGTGTCAATTTTTATAACTGCCAAAATAATCAAAATTATTTAAAACGTGCTTTGTTTTTAGCTAGCTAAGTTAAATTTTTTTGTCTTTAAAATGAATAATATGAATTTAAAGTTTTGTGTTAGTAATATGGTAAACAATTATTATATTATAAGTGTCAAAAAAGAAGGCTCAAAAGATTGGTTCTATTTTGAAGAAGATGATTTTAATTCACAAAACCATCCAGATTTTTTAAAAGAAAAAATCATGGAAAAATCTTTAAAATCTGGTCAACAAACTATAAAATTGAACTTAAAACAGAATGAAATAGTTTACTATTATAATGAAAAAAAAGAGAAGTTTTGGTTCAATGGTATCTATTTAAAAGACAGTAGGTAAAACTTTAAAAAACTAAATTTTTTTTGACCAAATTTTTTACTTTTAGAAAATGAGTATCAAGAAAATTCTAAAAAAAAATGTGGTGTAGTGAAAAAAACAAAAAGTGTGAATAAATTATCTTTTAATGTGAATACAAATCCCTTGTATTTTATTAATGAATTTGAACAATGCGTTGAAAATATCACAGAAAATAATAAAAAGTTTAATTTATTGCAACAAGTGCCTGCAGACCAAAAAGAACACTTCACGAATTTATATATGGAGGAAAATTGGAACTGCATGAAGGAAAATTTTTTAAAAACTTTTTGCGAAAAATTCTCAGAACATAAAAATAATATGCTATCAAAATCTTTAACTGATTTTGACAATAGCTTTGAGTATTTTAAATATTATTTCAAACAATTGTCTAAATTGACTACAATTAAAGATGTAACAGGTCAGCTTGAATTTATATTGGCAAAAACGCCAAAAGAATACACTGAAATATTTTTGATTAGAGGTATTTATTTTGAAAGAAAAGAAACAGTTTTAGAATTTTGTAAAATGATTGATGAAAAAAATCTAACAACTTACCATCAAAGCCAAAATAATTCTGAAAAACAAATTTTTGCAACAGAAAACACAAAAATATTTGTAGAAGATTTATCATCAGAAAAAAAAACAGTTCAAAAAAAAACAGTTCCAAAAAAAAAAAGAGGTAGACCCAGAAAAAATAATTTAGAGCTGGTCACTATTAACGAAATTTCTGAAGACTCAAATTTAATTTCTGATGATGGAAGCTCTATTGTTTCCTCTAAAAGAACTTATGATTCAAATAGTGATTCAAATAGCATTTATGAGTCAAGTTTCAAAAAATTTGCATCAGACTAGTAATTTAAAATCTGTTTATTATCTATTTTAATTTAGATTTAATTTTTAAATTAATATTTCAGAACTTTTTATTCTATTTTTTAGAAAAATATTTTTCATAAATAAAGCTTTTTTCAAATTTTAAATTATTTTTTTAATTTTAAACTTTATTTTTGATTTAATCAGTTTTAAATTTGTTTTTTTGTAAATTAAAATGCAAAATTACTATTTTAAAAAATTTAATTTAGATCAAAAATTAAATAATATTAAATTTATAAATTGGTTTATAAACTTTAAAACACAAAACGATTTTGTAAATTTAACTAAAAAATTTCAAATAAAAATTATTAAAAATTTCAGTTTGTTTTAAAATAATTAAATTTAATGTCTTAAATTTTTCAAAATTAGCTATTTATTTATATATTTGTGAAATAAATTTTTTATTCAAATTATTAATTTTTTATTTTTATTGTATATTTTTAATTAGTTAAATGATGTTATGATGAGTTAGTAATTAGTTAATAAATCAATTTGCAATTTAAAAAGTTATTAAAAATGAAAAGAGTTTAAATATTAAATGCTTTAAATTAAAATTCAAGTTCAACAAAAGATTTTCCCAGGCACAAGAAAATAGTCAAGAAGAATCTAGTGGTATTAGTAATAACGGGTTATTCATAAATAAAAAATTAGATAAAATTTTTTTTTCACAAAATAAAAGATTATGCTGTTAAAAATATATAGCTGCGCACAAATTTAAAAAAATAAACATTTTTAGAAAAATTTTTAAAAATCAAAAAGCATAGCTTTCTTAAAAACACCGACTGTATCTATATAACTTAAATGAATTAAACTTATAAGCATAAAATTAAATTATCGTTAACAACTTGAAGATAAAAATACTTTTTTTAACATTGAAAAATAAAGAAAAAATATTTTTTTTAATAAAAGCTGTTGAAACATAAAAGATTAGCTTTTATTGTGACGCTATCTAGCAGAAACATCAATTTCATATGTTAAAATTTCAATAAAAACAAAAAATTAAATTAATAAGGGGTTTCAAATGACGATTAATTTTTAGTTGAAATTTTTTACTAACTCAAAAATTTTTTTACTTTTTTGATTGATAATTATTGACTTTAGTTTCTTGGATAAGTAAAAATTTTAATCTTCAATAAAAATGTTTTTTTTCTTTTTATGTTTATCAACATTATGTGTTCTTTATTTGTAAGTTAGTTTGATTTTTTTAATTTTTCACTAATTTTTATTATTTAGGTATTTTAAGAAAAAGTATAGTTATTGGGAAAAAAAAGGTATTAAAGGCCCTAAGCCTATTTTTTTTTTTGGTAACACTTTAAATGAAAATTTTGGAGATACAGATGAATTAGAAAGAGAGTATCTAAAAAAATATGGTACTTGTTTTGGAACTTATAGAGGTGTACAGCCAATTTTTAACACATCAAATCCAGAGCATATCAAACAGATTATGAATGATTCTAATGTTTTTTACAGTATTGGCTCTTTTAAGTTTTTTGATAATTATTTTAGCCATTCAATCTTATTAAGAAATGGAAAAGAGTGGATTAATGGAAGAAAAGCACAAACTTATTTTTTTACAAGCAATAAAATAAAAAGCTTGTTTAATCATTTTGAATCTTCAATAAATAATTTTCTTGAAAATGTAGAATTTATTCAAAAAAATGAAAAAACAGAATCAGTAGACTTTAAAGCTTTGACAGCATTCATGAGTATCGACGTTATTTCTAAGCTTTTGTTTTCAATTAACATCAATTCTTATAAAGAAAGAAAATCTACTTTTGTTAAAAATTCTTTTAAAATTATTACACTTGACAAAATTCAAAGCATGTTTGCAAATTTACTCCCTAAAGATATAACTAATTTTCTTAAAATTAATGGTCTTAATGCTAAAGTCATAAATAATGTTGGTGATATGTTAAAAAAAATGGTTAAAAATAGAGAAAAAAACCAAGAAACTTACAACGACTTAGTTTCTTTAATAAAACAAATAAATGAAACAAAAAACCTTGGTCTTAATGACAACGAAATTATTGGAAATGGTATGATTGGGTATTTTGCTGGTGTTAATTTCTTATCTGATAGTCTAAGCTCAATTATTTATCAATTGATTCATAATTCAGATGAAAAAGAAAAATTAATTAAAGAAATTGAAAAAGATTTTTCAGATGGAATAAATTATGAAAAACTTGTTGATAATTCTTATTTAGATGCTGTTATTAATGAAAGTTTACGTTTAATAACCAACACAAGGATATTTTCACGTACAGCTATGGTAGATACAAAAATTGGTGATATAAAAATAGAAAAAGGAACAGAAGTAAGAGCATTAAATTGGATTACTAGTAATAGTGAAGAATATTTTCCTAATCCTAAAAAGTTTGATCCTAATAGATTTTTAGATAAAAGTTCTTCTAATCCAAACAAAATCAATGGGTCAACGTATTTACCTTTTGGTGATGGTCCTAAATCTTGTATTGGTAAAAGATTTTCATTAGTTTTCATGAAATATTTTTTAGTCAAATTTTTCTTAGCTTACGATATTTTTAGATCAAAAGATTACAAAAAAGATTTATTTTCAGCAAGAGAATTTTTATCTTTTAATAAATTTGTGATTGGTCTAAAGAAAAAAAACTAATAATTTTTTCAAAAAAAAATTCAAACAATAATGACAAATAATTTTTATTTAATTTTATTTTTTGACAAAATTCATCACTGAAAAATCAATTTATATGGCTTACACAGTACCTGTTGATGCTATCAGAAATTCTTGACGTTCAATTTTGCTGATAATTTAATGTTAAAGATACAAATTTTAACAAAATGACTTTTATAAGCTTTGACTTTTCAATGAAATTATTTTTTTATAGTTTAATTATTTTTTGTTCTTAAACTAGTAGATTAGAAATATTTTTGAAACTCTAGATGATGATAAGGGAAAAATTTAGTTTTATATTTTATATTAAGCTTGCTTTTATAAAAATTGTATTTTTTTTTTAATTGAAACTTACCAATACAAAGTTATGAATAGTTGCTGTTTTTAACTAAAAAAAATTTTAACAACTTTTTAACTTCAATATAAAACTTTTTTTTTCATTAAAATTAATTAATAGAAACAAAAAATCATGGGATTAAAAAACTTTGCAAACTCAACTTTATGTAATAATTAATTTTGAAATCATTTTTTTGATAAAGCTGATAGTTTCTAAAAAAAATTAAAAAAAGCAAAGAAAGATATTTTGAAGAAATAATTTTATAAAAATTTTTATCTATGCAGTAATATTTTGTTTTTTAATCTTATTCTACTTTATTTTTACATTCAACACTGTGTGAAAGTTGTATTTTTAAAATTATTTTATTGTTTTTACTATTGTAAACTACATAAAAAACTAAATCAATTAAAGTTTTGTTTGCTTAAAATTTTTTACTCATTATTTAACTTTCTATTAAGCTTTAATAATTTTTTTCAGATATTATTGCTTACTAATTTGAATTAAAAAGTAAAAGTGTTTTTTAAAAAGATTTAAAATAATATTATTTTGAGTTGACTAGATTTGAAAATTTTCTTTAAAAAATATTATAAGATATTAATTTGTAGCTAAGTTGTTAGAAAAATGCTATTTTTTTTATTGTAAATTTTGTTTATCTTAATTTGTGGTCTCAAAAGTCTATGGTCTTAGTATCAAAAAATCTCTCATTTTTTAATTTAATTAAGAGATAATTTTTTTTCTGTTTAAAATCATTTTTCTTTCATAGTTTTAATTTAAGTTTGATATATTTTTATAAAAAGTAAATATTTTTACGTTTTCTGATTTTGGCTTCAAATATATATCGAAATGGAAAAGTAAGTCAAAATAAAGGAATTATCATGTTTGAATATTATTTTTTTATTTGTCAGTTTAATTTATTATTCATTTTAAAAATTAATATCAAAGTTAAAAGTTAATGGGAAAAAAAATTTTAAATTCTTAAAAGCTATGAAAATTTTTCAGTTTTCAATTGAAAATCAATTTTTTTTTAAAATTATTTTTCCGGCTTACTTTGTTTTAGAAGCTATATCGTTTTTTATTATGCGCTTTTTGTTTTGATTTTTCTTTTTAACTTTAATCCATAAATTAAACCATGGTTAACCTTTTTGTTTGTTAGATTAAAAATTATTCTAAGTTGTTTTATTAAAATTTTTATTTTAAAAGTTTAATTGATTTTTAATTAATATAAGCGTTTATTAAAATTTATTTTTTGAACTATTTAAAATCAATTTTTATTTAGACAAAATGAAGTTAAAAAATTTTAAATTGATTCAAAAGTTGAAAATTAAGTTTTTAATTTTTTTTTTCTAAAATTTTAAAATTGATTTATCAGAAATTAATATCAATTAGTTATTTTTTGAAATTTTTTAAGCATTATTTGTTACTTTATTAAAAAAGCTATTTAAAAGTTAAATTAATTTTACTTCCAAAAAAAATTTTTTTCACTTAATATACTTATTTAAGAAAAAGTTTTTAAAAAATGAAAACGATATTTGAAAATTTATATTTTATTCAAATTGAAATTAAAGATGACCAAATTATTGCTAAAAAAAATAACGTGTTCTTAAAATATTTTTATCTATCTAGTATGCTTTATCAATCAGCTTTAAATTTTCTTCTTTTTTATTTAGATAAAGATATTTATTATGATGAAGCAATTTATATAGATTTTAGAATTAAACCAATGCAAAGAATTACTTGTTTATTTTTTGGAGTTAGTTTCATAACTTTATCTTTGATTGAATTATCTAGACAAAATTTTGTCAAAAATCGTAAAAAGCTTAAAATTTATAATTTTTTATTTTTAAAAAACTTAAAAAACATAAAGAAAGATTTGAAACTTAATGAAAAATTTGGCAAAATGTTAGTTCAAACTAATTATAAAGCGGAAGAAGGTTTAAAAAAAGTTATTGTATTTAACGATATAATATTTTTATTTTATTCTATTTGTATTGCTTATTTAAAATTAAGAAACTCTGAAATTAATTTTCCATTTTTTATAAAAATAATTTTTAGTATTCATTTATATTTTATTTTGTGTTTTGGGTATAAGTTATTTTTTTTTGAAATAGTGAAACAAAACTTCATTTTAAACTACATGAGCTTAAAAATAAAAAATGAAAAAATAAATATAATGTCAATTAACAGAGAATTATGTTTTTTAAAAGAAGAATTCTCAAAATTCTCAAAAGACATTAAGATAATAAAAAAACTTTTAAAAGTTGATCTTAAATTAAAAATTTTTTTTGAAAATTACAATCAAATTTTAATTAAGCAAAAAACACTCAAAAAGGAAGATGTTAGTTTTGCTGCTTGTTTTTTAATATGTGTTTCATTTGTTTGTTTTTATTTAGTTTTAATTGTCTTTTTTAGACATTATAATATTACAGCAACAACTTTTGCTGCTGTACTTTATCCTTCTATGTTAATTGGTTATATACTTCCGGTTATCATTTCAAATGTTAATCAAAATGAACAGGTAGTTGTAATTTTAAAAAAATGTTAAAAGATAGAATTTTAATTTTAAGTTTTAGCATAAAAAATTAGTCAAAAATATTTATTCATCTTATAATTTGATGGCCAATTTAAAATTAAAAAAAAATGTTCAAAATATAATGATTTTAAATAATGATGTTAAAATAAATTTGTTAGATATTTTTCATTTGATTACCTACAACTCAATTTTTTTCATAATTGTAAGTTTATATTAATTGTTTCACAACTTACTTTTTTAATTTTTTTTTATAGTTTTTTTTAGAAACACTTTGTTTAGTTTTTCTTCTTTATAATGCTTTTAATTTTTACTAAACTTAAAATTATTTCCGTAAAAAACAAAAAACTCAATACTAATTTTATTTAAATAACTATGTTTGTCTTAAACTATTTAGTAAAAAAAAAAAATAGACAAAAAATCATCTCACTGTAAATATTCATGTAAAAAAATATAATTTAAAAAATGAAGGAATGATCTCTGATATTAATTTACAGGAATGGTATTACTTGAACTACAACAATTTTCAAAATTATAAAAAAGTAGATTGTTACGCCTTCTATAATTTATAAAAATTATTTTTTTTGAAAACTTAATTTAATGTTCTTCAAACACATTTTCTTTTAATTAAAGTTAATTTAAATAATTTATTTTCTAATTATTAAAATTTTTTTTATGTTTTGATGGTAAAAAAAATAAAATTTACATCTCAAATTTTAAAGTTTTCTTAGTTCTCTTTTAAAACTTTGATACGAAACATGTAAAACTTTTTGAATCTTAAAGGCCTAAAAATTGATCCATCTATTAGTATTAAAGAGGCATTAAAAATAAATAAATTATAATCCTAATTAAATATTTATTTTTTATTGATAAGTTTTAGAATACTAATAATAAAAGATATAATTTAAAAAATTAAATTTTGTTTAGACAGAACTAAAAAAAATTTTTTCACTGGAAGAAAAACTAATATTTTTTTAAAAATTTAAGTGTTGTTGAATTTTGGATGTTAATTCTAGAAAATATTTTTATTTGTTTTAGCCTTAATCTAATTATAATTTTTTAAGAAAAATACAACAAATCAAAAATGAAAAAATTGTTTGAAGAAATATATTTTTTTGTCATTGATATTAAAGACAATCAAATTATTATTAAAGGAAAAAATTATTTACTAAAATATTTTTATTTATTTTCAGTGTTTCATTATTTAGTTTTAAACTTTTTACTTTTTTATTTTGACAAAGATGTTTATTATGAGGAAGCATTTTATCTTGATTTTAGAATTAAACCTTTGCAAAGAATTATGTGTTTTTTTTATATTCAAAGTTGCTTATCTTTGGTAATTGCTGCACTATTGAAACAAAAATTCCTCAAAAATCCAAAAAACTTTCAATCTTTCGATTTTTTTTTTATTACTGATCTTCAATTAAATAAAAAAAAATTAAAGCTCAGTGAAAGGTTTTGTCAGGCTTTGATAGAATTCAGTACCAAAAGTGCATTTTTTTTACGTGTTATTTTTTTTACAGCTAACATGGTTTTCTTCATATATTTATTCAAGTTAGCTCTTATTAAGTTACAAAATTCTGAAATCAACTTTATTTTTTTCTTCAAAATTTTTTTGTATTTCAATTTATCATACACGACAAATACTTCTTTTAAAATTTTGTGTTTTGGAATATTCCAACAGATTTTCATTTTAAACTTCATCAGTTTAAAAATAAAAAATGAAAAAGATCGTTTGCTGTCGATTAATAAAAAAATATTATTTTTAAATAGAATATTAAATGAACAATTTAAAAATAGTGATTTGATAGTAAAAAAAGTTCGTTCAATCAAATTAAGTCAAAAGTTATTTTTCAGAAATTATAATAAATTAATAGTTGACCATAAGCGTTTCAAAGAAGATAAAATCAGTTTTGCTTTTTGTTTCATAACTTTTTTGACCTCTGTTTTGATAATTTTGAATGTTATTGTTTTTAATAAAAATTTTGATAACAAATCGGTTATTGTAGCTGGAATAATCTGTTTTTCTGAGTTATTCACTTGTTTATTTCCTGTTGTAGTATTCAATATTTACCAAAACAATCAGGTATTTTAATTTAAAGTCAATGTTTTTTCAAACTAAACTCTTTTTTATTTACATAAAGAACAAAAAGCTTTCTCAACTTTTTTATTATTTTTTCAACTTGATGGTCAATCAAAAATCAAAATCCAACATTTTAAATATTTTGATACTGAATAATGACGAAAACTTTTTTTTGTTTAGCATTTACGATTTTTTTTACTACAATTTTGACTTTTTTTTAAAAGTAAGCTGATTTTTTAGAAGCTTTTTTAAAAACCAAAATTTATTTAATTACAATTTATTCTGGAATCAATATCGTTGGTTTTTGTTTTGTATAATGCATTAAACTTGTAGGATCCAATTTTTAATTTTTAATTATTTATTTATCAAGGGTCTAAATAAAAAATTCGAAAATTAAGCTTGAAAAGTTTATCAACAATTAACAAGACTTTTTAATTATTTGTTCGAAATTTTCTAAAATTTTTTTTTTTATTTTCTATTGTATCACAAACTTTGATTTTTGAATCAAACACGAAAACACTTAATTTTTGTTTTATTCAAATAATTATATTTCAAAAGATTTATATATTTAAATAACTAAATTTTTAATTGCTATTAATCAAATAATATCTAAATATCCTATTTTTTCAGTTAAACAAAAAAATTTGTTAAAAAAGTTGTTTGAAAAAATATTTTTTTTTGTCATTGATGTAAAAAATGATCATTTTTATATCAAAAAACAAAATTTTTTTGAAATAATTTTAATTTTTTTTAGTATTTTAACTTTTGGTTTTGAATTTGTTACTTTTTTATTTTGAAAAAGAGAAGATAAATTTAATTTTGCTATTTTTTTCAAAATTTTTGTTTTTAATGTTTTGGTTTTTTTGAGTTATACTTAGAATTCTGATGAATTTGAATATTTAATTTAATTTATAATCTGTTAATTTAATTAGGTTTTATAATATTTTATTTAGATTAAATTTTACATTTGTTTAATAATTTCAAATTGAATGCAGTTTAAAATAAGTAAAATTTAGCTTTGAAAGTTTAAAATGAAAACGATATTTGAAAATTTATATTTTTATAAAATCAAAATTAAAGATGGCTTAATTCTTTTAGAAAATGATAAAAAATTTTTAATGTATTTTTATCTTATAAGTATGCTTTATCTATCAGCTTTAAATTTTCTTCTTTTTTATTTTAACGAAAATATTTATTATGATGAAGCTATCTACATAGATTTTAGGATTGAACCAATGCAAAGAATTACTTGTTTTTTTTTTGGGTTTGGTTTTATTGGTGTAGCATTGATTCAATTAGCGAAAAAAAATTATATAAATTATCCTAAAAAATTTCAAATTTTCAAGTTTTTGTTTATAGAAAATATAGGAACAATCAAAAATTATTTGAAACTCAACAACAAGTCTAGCCAAATGTTGATTAAAACTAACCACAAAAGTAAAAAAATTTTAAAAAATCTTCTTGTTTTCAATAAAGTGATATTTTTAGTTTATTCAATCTGTATTGCTTATTTGAAACTCAAAGACTCTAAAATTGGTTTTTTTTTTTTTTTGAAAATTGTCTTAAATATTCATTTATACTTTATGCTATGCTTTGGTTATAATTTATTTTTTTTTGAACTAGTTTTACAAAACTTAATACACTATTATATGAATTTAAGAATTAAAAATGAAAAGAGAAATTTAGATTTGTTAGTTAGAGAACTTAATAAAACTAAAGAAAATTTTTCAATTACAACGGACAAGGATTATAAAGTTAAAAAATCATCTTTAAAGATGAATGCTAAACTGAAACAATTTTTCATGGACTACAACAAAATTATAATTGAAAATAAACTATTGAAGAAAGAAAATTTTTGTTATGCACTTTGTTTTATAATGTGTATTTCATTCATTGGCTACTATTTAGTTATAATTGTTTTTTTTAGAAATTTCAATTTAGTTATCACTATTTTAAGCTTTATACTTTATTTTTCTATGCTGGTTTGTTATATACTTCCAGTTATTATTGCAAATGTTACTCAAAATAAAAAAGTGAGTATTCAAAAAAAATTTGTTTTATAAGTTATAATTTTTTTTATTTAGCATAAAAATTTAGTTCACTTTATTTGTTCTTCTTACAAAAATATGGTTAATTTGAAATTAAAATCCAATGTAATAAATATTATGACAATAAACAATGTTGAAAATTTTTTTTTGTTTGATATTTTTCATTTCATCAGCTACAATTTAAACTTTTTTTTAATTGTAAGTCTAATGTTTGTTTGTCTTTTCTTAAAATTTTTCTTTTTATAGTTTATTATGGAATCAATTTCAATAGTTTTTCTTCTATTTAATGCTTTATATCTTCTATTTAAGTAACAAGACTATCATTCCTTTGAATAATTAATTATTTTTCTAAAAATATTAAAATTATTTTAACAGTTTTTTGTGAAAAATTAGTTTTTAATTTGAGTAATATTTTTTAGCTGTACTCGTTTTTAATTATTCATAAAAATTTTAATTCTAATAAATTACCTGCTTAGAAACTTTCTTTAAATTTAAAATTTTTTTAACATTCTTTGGCTTAATACACAAAATCAAACCAAAATTTTTATAAACTTGATTACAAAATATTTTTTGCAAAAAGGAAAAATAAAGTTTTTTTCTTTTAAATTAATAATTAAGTCTTTAATAATAAAAAAATTTAAAAATCTCTAAAAAGTTCAAATTTTATAATTTTTTTTCATCCCTTATTTAAAACCTCTTAAAAAAAGTTAATATTTAACAAAAAAGCTAAGAGAATATTTAAAGAAATTTAACTGTTGAGTTCCATTAATTAATTTATTTATATTTCACTTAAAATGCCTTTTGTGTTTTTACATTATTAGCAATCTTGTTTAAAGTGTATGTTGTTTAAAATCCACCTGTTGAGTCTAAATTGATTTTTTCTAAAATAAATAATTAATTGTTTTTGTTTAAAATTTTTAAATTCAGTAAATAATTTTTTAAGAGACTAATTTTTTTTTAAATTATTTAATCGAAAAAAGTTATTATTCAAAACTAAAATGTTTTTACAATATTTTTGAATTATTTATATGAAATTTTGTTGAACTAAATTTTCTTATTCAATTTTAAAAAGATGTTTGAGAAAAACATTATAAGAACTAAAGAATTTTTTTTTAAAATGAAAGAATCATTAGAAAACATTTACTTTTTCAAATTTGAAATTAAAGATGATCTAATAATTATTAAAAAAGATAAAGTTTTTTTAAAATACTTTTACATCATTAGTTTATTTTACCTTTCAGCTTTAAATATTTTTCTTGCTTATTTTAACGACAAAATTTATTAAGATGAAGCTGTTTATATTGATTTTAGAGTTAAGCCAATGCAAAAATTTATTTGTTTCTTTTATGGTGTTTGTTTCTTTTTTTTAATTTTAGTTGAACTATCTAAACAAAATTTTTATAAAAATCAAGAAAAATTTCAAATTTACAATTTTTTTCTGTTCAATAATTCAGAAATTATTAAAAGAAAATTAAATCTCAATAAAAAACTCAGTAAAGTTTTAATAAAAACTAATAGATATGGTCAATATTTTTTTTTTAAAAGTTTGTTTACTTATTACATAATATTTTTTACATATTTTGCAGCAATTGCTTATATAAAACTAAGGAATTCTGAAATTAATTTTATTTTTTTCTTTAAAATTGTTTTGTACATACATTTACATTTCACATTATGTTTTGGATACAAACTTTTTTATTTTGAAATAGCTCAGCAAAATTTTGTCTTGAATTATCTAAGTTTAAAGATTAAAAATGAAAAAACTAATTTAGTTTTAATCAAAAAAAAATTCCTTCTATTGAAATATAAATTAAATAATTCAAAAAACTATGTAAAAGAAAAAATAAAAACTCAAATCAAATCAAGTATAAAAATTTTTTTGCAAAACTACAACCAGACAATTATTGAGCAAAAAATATTGATGAAAAAAAATTTTGGTTTTGTTATTTCTTATTTAATTTGCATTGCTTCTGTTGATATTTTTTTATTAGTAATAGTTTTTTTTAATCATTACAGTGCTAGGACTAATATTATAGCTGGTATAGTCTGTTTTTCTCAATTATTTGGTTATATACTCCCTGTTGTTATTTCTAATGTTTATCAAAATAATCAGGTAGGTAAATAATTTTTTTTTTGGTTAATCAAACTCAACTTTTTTTTTATTTAAGAATAAAAATCTTGTTAAATTAATTTATACGACTGTTAATTTGATTGATAATTTAAAATTCAAGTTAAAGCTTCTAAATACTTTAGTACTTAATAATCATGATAATTTAATTTTATTTGATATTTTTCATTTCATTGTTTATGATTCAAATTTCTTTTTAATTGTAAGTTATTTAATTAATCTAAATGATATTAATGATTTATTTTTTTTTAAGTTTGTTTTAGAATCAATTTGCTTAGTTTTTCTTCTCTTTAATGCATTATATTTTGCAACATAAAAAAAAATTAATCTTTACTCGTTCTAAAGATTTTTTAATTTAAATAAAATATATTTTATTAAAAGAGTGAATTTTTTTTAAATTTTTTAAAGCCAAAGATGAATAAAAAATTATTTTAAGTAAAAATTTAATGACTTAAAGTTATGTTCAAAAAGTTTTAGTTTAGTTGTTAAACTATTTATCTAATTAGCTGAAATCATGTCTTTTACTTTTTGTTTAACAAAAACTAAAAAAATGTTTTAGTATACTTTAAATAGCATTTTATAATTATATTTGTTTTTTGAAATTTTAATACTTTTTATTTGAATTTTAAAGAGCTAATGTTTTTAAAATCCAATTTTTTTTATTGGATTTTAATTTTATAACAGGTAATTCTTTTTTTTTAAGTAAGTTGCTTTTCAAACTTATAAATAAATGACTTATTAATAATTAATTGTTTATGATATTTGAGTATTTTGGAAATTACACACATTTAGTAAAAAAAAATTGTTGTCAAATAATCGTTTGAATAAAATTATGAAGTTGATCTAGATTGTTATTTCAAAATAAAAATTTCTTATTCAAAATTTTTCTCCTAAAAAATTCTTAATTAAGAAAAAATGATAAGACAGTTTGAAAGACTATATTTCCTTAAAATTGATTACAAAGATAATCAAATGTTCGTTAAAAATGATAAAGTCTTTTGGAAGCTTTTTTTTATTTTAAGTTTGTTATATTTGGATGTTTTAAACTTCTTGCTTTTCTTATATGATGACCAAGTATTGTACAATAAAGCAGTTTTTTTTGATTTTCAGGTAGAAAAAATGAGAAAAATAACATGTTTTGCTGCTGGTTTGACTTATTTTTTTTTAAAGACAATTTTATTAACTAAGAGAACTTACACTGAACTTCAAACTTATGAATTCATGTTTATTAATAGTTCTATAGATATTAAAAAAAAATATAAATTTGATTCAAAGTTAAGTAAAAAATTACTTGACGCTAATAATCGAACTAAAATATTTTTAAAAGTGTTTTTCTATTTTTATGATTTTGTTTTTTTAGTTTTTTTTATAAGAATGTGGTATTCAAAACTTAAAATATGGAAATTGAGTTTAATTTTTTTTATTAAAATTTTACTTCATATACATCTGTATTTTTTGGTTCGTTTTAGTGTACAATTATTTTTTTTTGAAAATAAAAACAAATTTTGATTTTAAATTATTTAAGTTTAAGAATTAAAAGTGAAGAGAACAACTTAATTTTGTTTAATAAAAGGCTTACTTTAATTAAAAAAATCAATTATTCTTCTAAAACCTTTTCTTCAATCCAAAGAACGTTTCAATTTGAGTCTAAACTAAAAAACATTGCAATCAGCTACAATCAAATTTTAAAAGAGCATAAACAACTAAAAAATAAATGTTTTTCTTATGCTTCATGTTTTCTGGTTTGCGTTTTGTATATTTTATCTTTTTTGGTAATAATTGTGTTCTTTAGTTATTATAACATTTTAACAACTATTGTTGTCTCTATACTTTATTTTTCTTTATTATTTGGTTACATATTACCTGTTGTGTTATTTAATGTTCGTCAAAATAAACAGGTAAATTATTTAGTTTTTCTTACTTTTACTAACAATTTTTTTAATTAAGAATGAAAGTTTTTTGAGACATCTTTACGTTTGTAATAGACTAATTGAAAGTTTAAAACCGAAAATTGCTATTTTCAACATACTAGTCTTAAATAATAGCAAAGATTTTTTTGTTTTCACTATTTATGATTTTGTAAAGTACAATTCAAAGTTTTATTTAATGGTGAGTTAATTTTATGTTTTTTAATAAAATTAATTTTTGATTTTGTTTTTAGCTTTTTTTCGAATTCGTTTCTTTAGTTTTTCTTCTTTATAATGCTTTCAAACTTTAATATAAATGTTTTGATTATATTTTTTTTTCTTCAATATTTCAAGTTTGATATAAATAATTTTTTTTTCGTTAATTATTACCATTTTAAGAAAAATAAAATTTAAATTTTAATCAGCTTAATTAATAGTTTTGTTTGAATAAATAAAAAAAAGTATGACACAGAAATTGTTTTAAATAAGTAAAAAATATAACTTAATTAAAATAAAATCAACAGGTATTATTTATTTTTTTGTGGAATTTATTGTAACTAATTTTTCAGTTTACAATTAGTATCCAGTTAAAAATTTTCTTTTCATTTATAGATTACAAAAATTTTAAAGTTAATTATCAATAATTTATTACTTTTAAAAGCAAAAAGGTTTTTTTTTTATATTTTTGAATTAGATAAATGAAACTCATATTTTAAGACAAAAGGTAAACAAAAATATTTTCTTTTAATTTTTTAATCTGTTTATTTATTTTCATTTATTCATAATTTTTAAATTTTAAACAACATAAGTGTAAAAGTTTATTTTCATTAAAATAAAAATTAATTTTTTCACATTTCCTTTGACATATTTCATAGTTTTGGATAACATAAAAACAAGCTCCAGTATTTTAACAGTAAAATTTCGTTTCATAGTTTTTAAATTAAATCAATTTTAAGCACGAAATAAAAGAATAAATTTTTTATCAGGTATTTAAATGTTTTATTGATTTTTTTAAACAAATAACAAAGTTTTTTACTTGTAAAAGCTAAAATTTATTTGAATTTTACATTTAAAAAATGAAACAAATATTTGAGGATCTTTATTTTTTTAAAATTGAAATTAAAAGTTATGAAATTTATTTTGAATTTAAAAGCAAAACTTTGAGATGTTTTTATATTTTAAGTTTTTTTTATTTTTCAATTCTGAACTTGACTTTATTTGTTTTAGATAATGAAAAATTTTATGAAGAAGCTGTTTTTGTGGATTTTCAAGTTGA
This sequence comes from Anisodus tanguticus, assembly GCA_034509755.1. Taxonomy (NCBI): domain Eukaryota; kingdom Viridiplantae; phylum Streptophyta; class Magnoliopsida; order Solanales; family Solanaceae; genus Anisodus; species Anisodus tanguticus. The sequence continues at coordinate 172,176 of JAVYJV010000106.1, forward strand.
AAAAATGAGAAGAGTAAGATGTTTTATTGCTATTTTAAGTTCTTTAAATGTCGGTATAATAATAATATATTCGAAAAATTATATGAAGAAACTTAAAAATATTCAAGTTTTATTTTACTCAAATTTGATAAATAATTTAAGGTTTCACCCCGATTTAAGTGAAAAATTAATCAAAAATAATAATCAAGCACAGAAAATCGTAAAAAAACTTTTCTTATTTTATGACTTAATATTTTTTGTTTTTATGGCTAAGATTGCTTATACAAAATTAAAATTTACTGAAATAAACTTTATTTTTTTCATTAAAACTTTACTTTATATACATCAATATTTTTCTTTATGCTTAGGATTTAAATTATTTTTCTTTGAAATTGTTAAGCAAATTTTAATTTTAAATTATTTAAGTTTAAGAATTAAAAGTAAAGAAAACAACTTAATTTTGTTTAATAAAAGGCTTACTTTAATTAAAAAAATCAGGTATACTTCTAAAACCTTTTCTTCAATCCAAAGAATGTTTCAATTTGAATCTAAAATAAAGAAAAATGCAAATAGCTATAATCAAATTTTAAAAGAACATAGTCAATTAAAAAATGAGTGTTTTTGTTTCTCAACATCTTTTCTAGTTTGCGTTTTGTATATTTTAACTTACTTAATAATAATTGTGTTCTTTAGTTATGATAACATTCCAACAACAGTTGTTGCTTCTATACTTTATTTTTCTTTATTATTTGGTTACATACTACCTGTTGTATTATTTAATGTTCGTCAAAATAAACAGGTAAATTATTTAGTTTTTCTTAATTTTGCTAACAATTTTTTTAATTTAGAATGAAAGTTTTTCAAGACATCTTTATATTACTTTTAAGCTGATGAAAAATTTAAAACCAAAAAATGATGTTTTTAACATGATAATTATGAATAACAATAAGGATTTTTTGCTTTTTACTATTTTTGATACAATAAAGTATAATTCAAAATTTTATTTAATGGTCAGTAATTTGAAAACTTTCTATGAAACTAATTTTTTAATATTTTTATTTTCAGTTAATTTTAGAATCAGTTTCATTAGTTTTACTTTTATATAATGCTTTGAAAATGCCAACAATTTAATTTATAATTAATTTTGTTTAAACTTAATTTTTTCAACATTTTTAACCTTAATTTATTATTTTGTTTTTTTAAAAAATTTAATATTTTAATGATTTTTTTTGTTTTTGTTTAATTTAATTATACTTATTAATTATTTATCTGTTGTTTTTTTGAATTTTTCTAGTTATTAATAATTTTAATAAAAACGTGAAAATTGATTATAAGTAAAATTATAATACCAATTAGTTATTCATTTCAAATGCTTAATTCTATGAAAATTTTAACTTCAGATAAAAATTTTCTTTAAAAGGCTGTTAATTATTTTAGACTTTTTAAAGCTAAAAATGAGAAAAATTTTTGAAAACCTTTATTTTTGTAAAATTAGTGTGAAAAATGATCAAATTTTTTTTAAGCAAAATAGAAAATTTTGAAAAAACTATCACATTTTAAGTATGGTTTATTTTTCAGTTTTGAATTTTTTATTATTTTTTTTTGATAAAAAAGAATTCTATGATGAAACTGTTTTTATAGATATTAGAATAGAACCAGTTTTAAGAATAAATTGTTTATTATTTGGTATATCTTTCACTTTATTATACTTGATTGAGTTATCAAAGATGAAATTTTTTGAATGTCCTAATAATTTACAAACTTATAATTTTTTTTTTATTAAAAATTTGAAAGTTATCAAAAAAAAATTCAAATTTACAGAAAAATATGGTCAACTATTAATTAAAATTTTTTCTCATTATGAAAATATTTTGAAAAAAATTTTTCTTTTTAATAATATTATTTTTTTGTTTTGTACAATCAAAATTGGTTGTATAAAGTTAGAAAATTCAAAACTGAATCTAATTTTTTTTTTTAAAATTTAACTTTATTTTCATTTTTACTCAATACTGTGTTTTGCTTATAATTTATTCTTTTTTGAAATGGTTAAGCAAAATTTTATTTTTATCTTTTTGATTTTAAGAATAATGAACGAGAAAAAAAAATTATTAATTTTGGTTAAAGAGATTTCTACACTAAAAAATGATTTTTTCAAAAAACCTACTAGATTAATAATGGCAAAAAAACTCATAAAAATTGAGTCTAATTTCAAAAACTTATTCACAAACTATAATGAGATTTTAACTGAACAAGCTAAATTGAAAAAAGATTATGGTTTTGCTTCTTCTTTTTTTATTTGTATTTTATTTATTTGTTATTACTTGATAATTATTGTTTTTTATAAAAATTACTTGTTAGAATCAACAATAGTTTCTACTATTTTATATTTTTCAATGTTTTTTGGTTATTTACTTCCGGTTGTTAGCTTGAATGTATATTTAAACAAAGAAGTAAGTAGTTTTCAATTATTATTTATTTGTTTTTAATTTTTTAATTTAAGAACCAAAGCTTTTTTCAACTTTTTCACTCTTCTTATAAATTATCAACAAGCTTAAAGCAAAAATTTGAAAGTTATAACGTTTTGGCACTTAATAATGATAAAAACTTTTTTTTGTTCGATATCTATCATTTTCTTCAATTTAACTCAAATTTTTTCATTATTGTAAGTTTTGCTATACCATCTCAATCATAACTTTAACTATTTTTTAGTTTTTTTTAGAATCTATTTCATTAGTTTTTCTTCTTTATAATGCACTTAAATAATGTTTTAAAGCAAAATTTTTGTTAAAAAAAATTAAATTCTTTTTAAAAAAATTATTTTTTTCAATTAATTTAAAGCTTGTTAAAATATTTTAAACGCTTTATCATTATTTTTTTCCAAAATGTAGTTTAAGTTTTTCAATAAATTCATTTATAAAACAACTTGTTGACAAACATATTTTAATCTTAATACAATTAAAAGTTTATAATTAAAAAGATAAAAGAGAATTTGTGCATACTGTTATTGTAAATACAAAAATTAGAGACAAAAAATTGAAAAATGAACAAAAGTTATCAATATTCTTGGTTTACTAGTAATATTTTAGAATTCTTATTAAATTCTTAAAAACTTAATCCAAGAAAATTTTTGGATTAATTCCAAATTTTAATTAGCGTTTCAATAAACTTTTATTCTTCTTTTTTATTGATCAAATTGATTTCATTAATTACCCATAACTATCAATTGACTTTTTATTTTTTGTAAAACTTTATAGTTTAAATACAAATATATGCAATACCTGTTGATGCTATCATAAAACTAATTAAATATCTTGACTTTTGTTTCTAATAATAATTTATTTTAATAAGTTTTAATCTAAAGAATATTTTACAGCTATTTTTCATTTATTAAAATTTTGTTTTTTATTTGAACTAACTTCAAATAAAATCAATAAATCTCAATCAAACTAAGATCTAGTTATAAAAATCAATAAAAAGTTATGAAAAAAAAAGTCAATAATTTGAAAAAAGGAATTTTATTTTGAGTATAATTAGTTTTTTGAGTTAAAAAATCATTAATGAAAGTTAATACTAACAATGATTAATTTTTTTTTAAACGAAACTTTGAATTTAAGCTTTATTCATAATCAATTTACAAAATAAACTTCATGAAAAAACTTAGTTTAAGTTTAATTTTTTGATCTAAACTGCTTAATTTTATGTAAATTTTCAAAAAAGTGCAATGAAAGATATTTTTGAAGAGTTTTATTTTTTTAAAATTCATTTAAAAGATGACCAGATTGTTATTGAAAAAAAAAACAGAAAAAAAAAGATTTTTTATTTGTGTAGCATGTTTTATTATTCAGCTTTAAATCTTATTCTCTTTTGTCTGAATAAAAAATTTTATTTTGATGAAGCTGTTATTATAGATTTTCAAATAGAACCAATGCAAAGAATATGTTGTTTTCTATTTTTTTTGAGTTTTTCAACATTATTCTTGGTTACATTATTAAAGCAAAATTTTATAGAAAATCTGAGTAATTTTGATACTTACAAGTTTTTATTCATAGGATCAGAGATTGTAAAAAAAAATTCAAAAGCTTTTGAAGGAATTTATAGTACACTAAAGAACTATAATTTTTATGCGGAATTACTATTAAAAAAAATATTCTTGTTTTACGATGGTATTTTTTTAATTTATTTAATTGAAATTGCTTATTTAAAAATGGAAAACTCTAAAATTAATTTAATTTTAACCAAAATATTTTTATATATCCATCAATATTTAACTTTGTGTTATGGCTTTAAACTTTTTTTTGTAGAAATTATTAAACAGTTTTTGATTCTAAATTACATTAATTTGAAAATTAAAACTCAAAAATTTAATTTAAGTCGGATTATTAAGAAAATTATATTTTTTAAAGAAAAAATAAATCTAAATAAATTAAAAGAAAACAAAAAAATCATTTACTTAGAATCAAAGTTTAAAAATATTTTTAAAAATTATAATAAAACTTTGATTGAAAGAAAAGTTTTTAAAAAATTGAATAATGCTTTTTCATCATGTTTTTTAATTTGTATTTTCTTTGTTTTTTTTTTATTTGATCATGTTTGTTTTTTATGGTAAAATTAATATAATTACAACAATAATTGCAGTGATATTATACTTATCTCTTCTTTTTGGGTTAATACTTCTTACAGTTGGAAAAAATGTATTTCAAAATAAGAAGGTAAATATAAAAAAACTTAGTTCTTCCTAAAATTAATATTTTTATTTAGAATAAAAAATTAGTTCAACATTTTTATACTTCTTGCTTTTTAATGACAAAACTCAAATTCAAGCTAAATGTGAATAATATTTTAGTGTTGAATAATGAAGACAGTTTTTTTTTGTTGAGTGTTTTTGATTTATTTAAACATAATACATTTTTTTATATTATGGTGAGTACTATTTCTTAAAATTAAAGATTAAAAATTTACAAACGACAAAACTTTTCTTTTAGTTTAATTTGGAATCAATTTCATTAGTATTTCTTTTGTATAATGCAATAAAAACTTTTGGTTGAATAAAATGGAAAAACTTTTACATTTTTCAAAAATATAATTAGATCATTGAATTTTATTTTTTTAATTTACAAACTTTTCAAGTACTTCTATTAAAAATGTAAAATTTTTTAGTGTGAACAACTACAAATGTTATTATTATGTTTATGAGCCTTTATGTTCATGATTAACTTAAAAATTATACAAAAAATTGATTTCTATTATTAATTTAAAACTAATTCAAAAAAAAATACCAAAAAAGTAATTAAACAAAAATCAATAGTTTAGTTTATTTCAATTGTTTTTGTTTGTTTAGAATTTAATTTTAGAAGTTAATTTTAGTTTTTTACTAAACAATATTTTTTTCTGTTTTGGAAGAAATTAAAACTTTTATTTAGTGAATTTAAAATTAAGATTAAAAAATATTTTATCTTTAATTATTTTAAGAAAAATGAAATATTTTTTTGAGAACCTTTACTTTGTTAAAATTGATATAAAAAAAAACCAAATTTTTGTTTTTGAGAAAAATAAACTTTTAAGAAAATTATATAATTTAACTTTGATTTTTTATTTAGTTTTAGAACTTTCAATTATTTTTTTTAATAATAAAGCTAATCAACTTAAATCTATTACTTTAGATTTTTTCATAGAACCTATGCAAAGAGCGTCTTGCTTTGTTTTTTCAATCTGCATTTTATGTTTAATTTTTATTGAAGTTATAAATCAGAAGAATATTAAAATTTGTAAAAGTTTTCAGATTTACAAATTTCTTATTTATGATGATTTTGAAGGAATGAAAAGTAATTTAAATTTAAATACAATTTTAGCTAAAGAATTATTTCAGTTTAATATGAAAGTGAAAAATATTTTACAAAAAAATTTCTTATTTTATGATGTTATTCTGATTTTTTTTTTTGGTCAGATTGCATACATAAAAATGAAAAATTTTGAGAAAAAATATTTCTACTTTTTGGTAATCTTAATTTATACCCACATGTATTTTTCTTTTTGTTTTGGATTTAAGAAACTAATTTTTGAAATTACTAAAAAAATCTTAATTTTGAATTACATGGGCTTGAGAATTAAAAATGAAAGAAATAAATTAATTTTGATAAACAAAGGTTTAAGTTTATTAAAAAAGTCAAAAAATTCAAAGAGTTATGAAAAAGAAAAGATAATCTATTTTGAATTGAAATTAAAAAAAATTTTCAAAAATTATAATCAAATAATGATCGAAAGAAAAATGTTGAAATATCAAGATGCTAGTTTTGCTATTTTTTTCCTTATTTGCATCATACTTATTTTTTTTTATCTAGTGATGATTATTTTTTTTAGTAGTTATAATTTAGTAACATCAACTTTAATACCTATGTTTTATTTTACTATAATGGCTAATTTATTACTTCCCCTTGTAATTTTAAATTTTATCCAAAATGAACAGGTATTTAATTAAACTTTTTTTTTAAATCTTACTAATAATTTTATTTAGAATAAAAATTTTATTCAAATTGTTCATCTATCTTACGTTTTAATGTCTAAGCTTAAATCAAAAATAAATATTTATAATCTTGCGATTTTAAACAATCAAAGAAATTTCTTTATGGCTGACATTTTCAATTTAATTGAATATAATTTTTCTTTTTACATAAAAGTAAGGTTATAAGTTAGTTTAAAACTTAAAAATAAATTATTTTTTTTAGTTTATTTTAGAGTCTGTTTCACTTGTTTTTCTTCTTTATAATGCAATCAGAATGTCAAATAATCAAAGGACTATTTCAAGTAAACTTACTATTGATATTAAAATCTAGTAAAATACTGAGTTCTTTGTATAACAAAATAATAAAGTTTTCAAAGTTTTGAAGACTACGTATAAAAATGCTTTGTTTTCTTCAACATTATTTATAAATAATATTCAAAAAATTTTTATTTAACAACTCAATATTTTCGACGTTTTTTGAAATTCTAGAGACTTTCATGTTATTATCTCATCAAAGTATAATTAATTCTTCAGTCAGTATTTTTTAATTTTTATTCGTGCAATCAAAAAAGTTTATAAAAAATTAGTTAAATTAATTTTTCTACAAAAAACACCTCAAATTCGCAGAATATGAATAAAATAATTATTCTTAGACATATTAACGAAAATTGAATCTTTTTTTAAAAAATTGTGTTTTGAGAAACTTCTATGGGGTAAATTAAAGAAAATTTTAAGTTAAAAAAAATGAAAAAAATTTTTGAAAAATTTTATTTTATTAAAATTTTAGTTAAAGATGAACAAGTTTTGATTATCAAACCATTTAATTTTATGAGAAACTTTTATCACTTTAGTATTTATTACATTTCAGTTTTGAATTTAATTTTATTTATTTTTAACAATAGTCTTTTATATGATGAAACTGTGAACATTGATTTTCAAGTTCAACCTTTACGTAGAGTATCATGTTTATTTTTTGGTTTCGGTCTTTTTTTTCAGATATTAGTTAGAGATTTGAATTTTGATTATTATTATTATCCAGATAAATTTCAAGTTTATAATGTTTTCTTGATTAATGATATTCAAATTCTGAAAAAAAAGTTGAAAGTTAGTGAAAAAATTTCTAAATGCATAGTGCAGGCTAATCAAAAAGGTGAAAAAGTTTTAATGTCACTTTTTTTATTTTATGATCTTGTTTTTTTCTTTTTTTATGGTGGTGTTGCTTATTTGAAACTGAAAGATCATGATAGAAATTTTATCTTTTTCATCAAAATTCTACTTTATATTCACATGTATATAACGTTAAACTTTTCTTTCAAAGTATTACTTTTTGAAATAGTAAAGCAAGTTTTAATTTTGAATTATTTTTTTTTGAGGCTTAAAAATGAAGAAACTAAACTAATTTCGTTTAACAAAAGTATAATTTCAATTAAAGAAAGAATGAAACATCTTAAAAAATGTGTAGCGGGTAAAAAAATAATTCACAATGAGTTTAAATTGAAAAGTGTTTTAGAAAATTACAATGAGGTTTTAATTAATAAAAAAAAATTTAAAAAACAAGATGCTCATTTTGCTTCATGCTTTTTAATTGAATTTTTATTAGTTTTTTTTAATTTGGTGATAATTGTTTTTTTTGGAAACTATAATATAGTGTTTAAAATTGTTTCTTCTATACTTTATAGTTCTATAATTTCTTGTTTTATTTTACCTGTTGTTGTATTAAACTTAGTTCAAAACAAAAAGGTAATAAAATGAAACTTTTTTTTTGAAAATAATTCTGTTTTTTTTTAGAACAAAAATTTTGTCCATTTAGTTCAATCATCATATAAATTAATGAGCCAGCTAAAATCAAAGTTATATATCTATAATATTTCAATACTCAATAATGATGAAAACTTTTTTAAAGAAAGTATTTTGGATTCTTTTCATTATGACTTGTCTTTTTATTTTACTGTAAGTTTGTTTTTTAATTAGATTTATGTTTCATTGTTTGTTTAATTGTTTTTTCAGTTCATTTTAGAATCAATGTCTTTGATGTTTTTAATGTTCAATGCTATTAAAGCTCCAATTCAAAAAATCTAGTTTAGATTTTTGTTTTAATTATATTTTTTTCAAACACAAAAAAATATTTTTATTATTTTAATGTAGGTTTCTTATCTATGTACTTTCAAAAACATTAAAATTAAAATCTTAATTTTTTAAATCTTTTCTCATTTAAATTTAAAAAATATTAAAATTATCTAAATAGCACTTTTTTATTTAAACTTTTAAAAGAAATAAAATTATATTTTGCTTTTCAAACTTATATAATTGATTATTTTTTAATTAAAAACTAAGAAATATTTTTTTTTTTATTTAAACTTATTTTTATTCAGCTAAAGTTTTCTTATTTATAACTCTTTTTTTAAAAGTAACAGTCATTCTTCTCTTGTTTTTGATTAATAAAAATATTGTTCAAATAAGGTTACAAGTTTTTTTCATTAAATTTAATTTATTGTATCAAAACAACAAATACAGCTCAATTTTTTCATATAACACTAAGGTAATTATATTTTCAAATTTAAGCTATAATGTAACATTAATTCTCAAAAAACTAAATACTAAAAATTTAATATCATTAAAAAATATTCGATTTTGTTGCATAGTTTTTTCAAATTATTCAAATATTTAATACAAAGTTTTTTTTTTCAAAATAAGTTAGTATTTTAAAGCAAACTAAAAGCCGTGAAAAAAAATGAAAAGTATTTTTGAAAAGAATTACTTTATTCAAATATATTTAATAAAGGATCAAATTTTCATTAAAGAAAAAAATAAACTCTTAAGAATTTTTTATTTTTATAGTACGTTTTACCTTATAGTAATTAATTTCATACTTTTTTTGTTGAATAAAAAAATTTATTATGATGAAGCAGTTATTATAGACTATACAATCGAACCTATGAGAAAAATAACTTGTATTTTATTTTGTTTAACTTTTATAAATTTACATTTATCAGAAATTTTGAAAAAAAACCGTCCAGAAGTTCGAGAAAAATTGAAAATTTATCATTTTCTCTTTTACACAAATATTAATTCTACTAAAAGTAAATTTAAATTCTTTCAAAAGTTTTGTAAAAGTTTGATTAAGTTTAATTTAAATTATGAAAAATATATCAAAATAATTTTCTTGTTTTACGATTGCTTAATTCCTTTGTTTTTTATTCGTATCGCTTATTTTAAACTAAAAAGATCTGAAATTAATTTTATTTTCGGTCTAAAAATATTGTTTTACATTCATATATCTTCAACAACAACTTTTAGTTTTAAACTTTTAGTTTTTGAATTTTTTAAACAGAAATCTATTTTGAACTTTTTTAATTTAAAGTTAAAAAATGAAATTTTTAATTTAATTTTAATAATTAAGAAGCTTATTTTTTTAAACAAAAACTTTGGCGAAAATAAAAATTTATTTAATACAATTTATATTCTAAAGACCGAATCTAAAATAAAATCTATTTTTAAAAAATATAATAACATCATTACTGAAAAAAAAAAGATACAAAAAAAAAATTCAGATTTTTATGCTTGTTTTTTGAACGCCGTTTTTTTTGTTTTCTTTTTTTTAATTTTAATTGTTTTTTATGGAAAACATGATTTAATTATTACTTCAATTATTTTATCTTCTTTTTTAACAATCAAAATTGGACTAATACTTCCTATTATTATTTTTAATTTCAAAGTTAATGAGCAGGTAAAAATATAAAAAAAAATCTTTTGTTCATTAACTAATTATTTATTTAAGAACAAAAATTTTGTTCGTTTGTTTCAATTTTCTATCAAGTTCATGGTTAAATTAAAAACTAAGTTTAACATATCAAACCTTATAATTCTTAATTATGATCAAGATTTTTTCACATTTGATATTTTTAATTCAGTCAAATATAATTTTCGATTTTATTTTTTGGTAAGTTTGTTTGATGATAAAAAAAAAATTAATTTTTTTTAATTTTTAGTTAATGTTTGAATCTGTATCATTAGTTTTTTTGCTTAATAAAGTAATCGAAGTATGAATTCAATAATTCAAAAAGCTATAAATACAAGTCATGTTTTAAAAATTTATCGATTCTTAAATTTCTATTATTGAACATGAAAAAATTTGTTTAAATAATTTATTTAAAATTAATTAATTTAATGATAGTTAAATTTGAATAGTTTTAGAAAATAAAAGTAGTTTCTAGAAATTCATTTTTATTCATATAACATCATATTAAAAAAAGAAAATTAATTTATAAACAACATTTTTTATTTGTGTGTAAAAATGATTAATCTCAAAAACTTTTTTTTTGTATCTCAAAATTTCAATAGCAATGTTTCTTTTTTTGCAAAAATATCAGTTTTAAAATTGTTGATTAATTGTTAAATTGCATTTTTTTAAACGAACAAATAAAAATAAAATTATACTTTGGTGAAAAAGTAATTAAAATTTAAGTTAAAACAAAAAGATTACTAATTGACTAGTCAAAAGTTTTCTGAATTTTTTTATATTTTAATTCTACTTTTCAATTAGAAAGATTAAAAAAAGAAAAATGAAAAAAATATTTGAAAAAATTTATTTTTTTAGTATTCATACAAAAGATGATATTATTATAATTAGTAACAGAAAAAAGTTTTTAAGTTATTTTTATTCAATTAGTTTATTTTATATGTCAGCTTTAAGTTTTATCTTGTTAATCTTTAACAATGAAAATTATTTTGAGCAAGCAGTATATATTGATTTTTTAATCAAACCTATGAGAAAAATTGTATGTGTTTTATTTGGTTTGGGATTTATGATTTTAAATTTGACAAATGTATTTAAAGAAAACTTCTTTAAGTATCCTCAAGAATTTCAAGTTTATAATTTTTTTTTTTATACTAATTATGATCTTATAAAAAAAAAACTAAACCTTCATGAGAAATTGTCAAAAGTTTTAGTCAAAACTAACCTTACGATAGAAAAGAAGCTAGAAAGAATTTTTTTGTTTTATCAAATAGTTATCTTTTTATTTGTTTTTCAGATTGCTTACCTAAAATTGAATAACTCAGAATTTGACAATATTTTTATGACCAAAGTTATACTTTATATTCATCAGTATTTAATTTTGAGTTTCTGTTTCAAAAAAATAATTTTTCATCTAATTAAAAAAATACTGATTCAAAATTTCATTTGTTTAAAGATCAAAGATGAAAAAAGAAAACTAGCACTGATTAACAAAAAATTGAGCTCAATGAATCCATTAATGAATTTCTCTGAACTAATTTTTGAGACAAAAAAATATATCCTAGTTTACGCAGCTTTAAAAAAAGTTCTTAAAGAATATAACAAAATTGTTATAAAAAAATACAAACTAAAAAAACAAGATGTTGGTTTCTTTGCTTCATTTGTAATTTGTGTTTTTCTTATATTTAATCATTTGAGTTTTTTTATTTTCTATCGAAATAATAATATTTTATTATCAATTTTTTTTGGTATTGGTTACTTCTCTGTTCTTGTTGGCGTACTACTGCCATTAACAATTTCAAATTTTATTCAAAATGAACAGGTAAAAAAAATTTTTTTTCTTATCTTGTTATTAATTTTTATTTCAGCATAAAAGTTTTATAAAGATGTTATACTCCACTCATAAACTGATGGCTAAGTTGAAAAAAAACTTTAATATTAATAACATTTTAATTCTAAATAAAGATGATAATTTTTTTTTGTCTGATGTATATGGATTACTCAAATATAATTTTAATTTCTATTTTTTGGTATGCTTTTGATTTTTATAAAAATTACTCTGTTAATTTTTTTTTTAGCTTATTTTAGAAACTTTTTCCTTAGTTGTTTTAGTTTACAATGCTATGTTTCTCAAAATCATATACCTTTAAATCAAAGATGTTTTTTTGAAAATGCTTCTGATTTTTTGCTAAAAAATAATTCATCAAATAAATACTTAAGCAACAATTAAAAACTTTAATTATATTCATGTTTAATCAAAATAAATCAGATGAAAAATGAATTTTTTTCAAGGTAACTAATTTTTTTTTATCATAGAAAAATTCTGTAATATATAAAAAGTAATTAAAAACAATTTTTTCATTCTTTTTTGAGTTTAAGTTATTCAAAAATCATTAATAAAAATAAAATCAATTAAAGATCAATATATGAATTTAAAACAGCAAATATTAATTGTTTTTAGTTTTCATTTTTGACATTCTCGTCAAAACAAAAATGATTTTATTACAAAATTGGAAAACAAGTTAATGATGTTTATAATTTAAAAAAAGTATAGTTTAAGAAAGTTAATTAAATAATCATTCTACTAGCAAATTTTCAAAAATTTTTTTTTTCATTTTACTTTAAGAATAGAAATCATAAAACTTGAAATAGTTATTTTCAAAATTTTCAAAAAAAAGTGTCACTTTGATGTTACAAGCATAATCAAGTTTGAAAAAAAATGAAAAGTCTGTTTGAAGATACTTATTTTGTAAAAATTATTTTAGAAGATGAAAAGTTTGAAATGAAAAGGAAAAGTCAATTTCTTAGAACCTTTTATACTTTTAGTTTTTTATATTTATCAGCTTCAAGTTTTTTACTTTGTATATTAGATAAAAGAAAATGTTATGATGAAACAGTTTTTGTAGACTTTTTGATAGATCCAATGAAAAAAATAACTTGTTGTCATTTCGGGATAATTTTTTTACTTTTATTTTTAACTGAGAAATGGAAACATAAATTTTTAAATTTTCCTGACAAATTACGACTTTATGAATTTTTATTGTTAAACAGCCCTAAAGTTATTGGAAAAAAATTAAACATTAATGAAAGTATTGCTCAAAATATTATTACGACTAATTTTATAGCTCATAAAATTTTAAAATCGTCTTTTCTTTTTTATAAAATAATAGCCTTTTTTTTACTTTTTTATGTCGCTTATTCAAAATTAAAAAACTCAGAAATCAATTTTATTTTTTATTTTAAAAGCTTACTTTACTTTCACTTATTTTTAGTAGCAAACTTTGGTATAAAAAGTTGTTTCTTTGAATTAGCTAAGCAATTTCTAATTTTGAATTATACTTATTCAAAAATCAAACACGAAAATAAAAAATTATCCTCTTTAAATAAAAAGCTTATGATTATACTAAATATCTATTCAATACCTTCAAAATCTTTTTTGAAATTTCGAAAATTATCATTTATTGAATACAAAATAAAAATTATTTTAAGAAATTATAATAAGATTTTAATAGAAAAAAAGTTATTTAAAGAACAAGATTCTAGTTTTGGAGCTTGTTTTTTCATTTGCATCTTTTATGTTTTGATTTATTTAATTTTATTTGTTTTTTTTTGCAGTTTGTGTTGGAATCTATTTTGTTATTGTTTATTCTGTATAATGCACTTAAAATTTAAAATTAAATTATTTTTAAATTTTATAGAAATTTTTTTAACTAAAATAAAATTCAATTTCCGGTTTAGAAAAAAACTTTATTTTTTTTGAAAAAATAATTAAAGCAAACTACTTGGTTTCTATTTTTTTTTCATTGATCCTGATTAAAATTTTTTTTTGAACTTTATAGAATGCTTTTATAGCTAATCAACATTTTATTCTTTAAAAAACTGCATATTGATTTTAGAATTTTTTTTTCGTTTCTTTAATTATGAAACAAAAATAATAATATTTAGTTTTTATTTGTTTTCTTTATTAAAAAAAATGAACAGCTACAAAATCTTTAATTTTTAAAAAAATGGTTCAATATAAATCAAATTATATAAAAAATCTATAGAAATATTTTTTTCCGATTAATTAATTAACACACAACATAACCATATTTTTTAAAAATTCTAAAATACTTTGAATCTCAATGTACTAAGAAAAAAAAATAAAAGCTCGAAAAAAAATTACAAAAAAATTAAAATGAAAAAAGTTTTAAATGAACATTTTTTTTTAAAAACTAAAGTAAAAAATGATGAAATCATACTTTTGGAAAAAAATAAAATTTTGAAAAGTTTTCTTACTTTTAGTTGTTTTTTTTATTCATTTTTGAATTTTTTACTTTTTTGTTTTGATAAAAAGGAATTTTATAAAGAAACAGTGTTTTTAGATTATCAAGTTGAGCCAATTCAAAAATTTACATGCTTAATTTTTTTTGTATGTTTTTTTAGTACGGGTGCAATTACAAAGTTTAAAAATAATTATGCAAAGTTTCCTGAAAAATTTAAATCTTTCAAGTTTTTTTTTTATACTGACAACGAATTAATCAAAAGAAAATTTCATTTAAATGAAAAATCGGCTAAAATATTATCTCAAATAAACTCAGAAGCTAAATTTTTTTTTACTAAGCTTTTTTTCTTCTATTATGTAGTTGTATTTTTCATTATTACTCATCTTGCATACTCAAAGTTAAAAAACTCAAAATTAGGGTTTATTTTGTTGATTAAAATTATAATTTACATTCATTTGTATTTAACAACATGTTTTGTTGTAAAACTAATTATTTTTGAAGTCATTAAAAAAGTGTTAGTCATTTTTTATCTTAGTTTAAGGCTGATTAGTTTAAAAGAAAAATTAATTGTCATTAATAAAAAATTATTTTTGGATAAAATTAAACTAAAACATTCTAAAAGCTTAAATCAGGTTAAAAAACTTATTAGACTCAAATTTCAGTTAAATTTAATTTTTAAAAACTACAACAAAATTTTGATTGAAAAAAAGTTATTAAAAAAAGAAGACGCAAGATTTGCAGTTTTGTTTTTGAATATTTTGTTTTTTGATTTTTTTTATTTGGTGATAATTGTTTTTTATAGAACTTATGATTTCACAACATCTACGATTGTTCCTATAGTATATTTAACAATTGTTGTTGGTTTAATTTTACCGATTGTTTTATCAAATTATTATCAAAATCGTCAAGTAAGTTAAAAAGCTCATTTTAAAATTTATTTTCTTAAAAGTTTTAATCTCATTTAAGAACAAATCTTTTGTTCAACTTATTTGTTCTACTTTTAATTTGATTTCAAAATCAGAAATAAAATTGAAAATTTTAAATGTTCTCATTATTAATAACAAAGATGATTTTTTTATAATGAGTGTCTTTGATTTTATCAAATGCAATCTTAATTTTTTCATGTTTGTAAGTCTTGAATTTTTTTTTTCTTTATTATTTATCAGTTCTTATTCTAGCTTAATTTGGAATATATTTCTTTGATTCTTTTGTTATATAATGCTGTGAAAACTCAGTAAACATGTAAGATAAACTTAGAAAAAAATAAGCTTAGATATATCTGTCAACTAACTTAAATGATAACTTTTTTTTTATAAAAAAGCTATGATATTATTTTAAATGTATTTTGGAATAAACCGTTTGTTTAAATTTAAAAAATTTGTTTATAACAACATGAATATGATTAATCAAAGAATAATGGTAAAACATGACAAAAATTAATTGGAAGTTTTTAATGAATTACGTTCTTAATGAATTACGTTTGAAAATAATTATGTTTAACAAAATTAATGTTTCAATTGATCCATAAAATGTCTTGTTCCAAAAAAAAAAATTTATTGTAAACAATTTTAATGAGCTTGTTTATTTTTAAAAACAAAAAGAATCTTTTCAAAAGTTTACTAGGCTATTTAAAATTGAATAAAAAAAAAGATTGAAAATAATAGAAATATTTGAAAAAATTTATTTCATGAAAATAGATTTCAAAAAGGATGAAATATATTTGAAGAAAAAATCAAGAATAATTAAACAAATATATGTTTACGGTATATTATACTATACAGTTTTAAATTACGTTTTATTTTGTTAAAAAAAAAAGAGTTCTACGATGAAACAGTTAATTTAGATTTTCAAGTTTAACCATTAAGAAGAATAACATCAATTGTTTTTGCAAATTGTGGTGTTTGTTTTTTTTTAATTGAAAAAAAAAGTAATAACTACTTAAAACATCAACAAAACTTTCAAATTTATAAATTCTTTTTTTACAGAAGCTTTAAATTTTCTAAAAAAAAACTGAAGTTGAGTAAAAAACTTTCTTTGAGTTTAATACAAACTAATTTTAGAGCTAAAATTTTATTCAGAAAGTTTTTCATTTGTAATGACATAATTTTGTTTTTTTTTTTTTTTTAGTTATCGCAAGTCTAAAATTGAAATACTCAAAAATTAATTTTATTTTTTTATTCAAAGTTTTACAATACTTTCATCTTTATTTCGTATTCACCTCAACAATTAAAAAATTTTATTTTGAACTTTTAAAACAAATGTTAGTTTTGAATTACATTAATTTGAAATTGAAGAACGAAAAAGAAAATTTATTTTTATTAAACAGAAAATTACTTTTAATTAGTGAAAAATTATTTTCAACTAAAAAACATATTTTTTTAAAAAAATTCAGAAAAAACGAATCAAAATTGACAGATATATTCAAAAATTATAACAAAATTATAACTGAGAAAAAAGTTTTAGAAAAGCAAGATGCAACATTTTTAATATGTTTTTTTTATTGTCTTATATTTATTTTCTTTTATTTAATTATAATAATATTTTATAGAAAATTCAGTTTAGCAACAGCTTTATTAGCATTAATGCATTATTTTTCATTAATGAATGGTATAATACTTCCATTGATAATTTTAAACATAAAACAAAATAAAGAGGTAAGTATAAGTTTTTTACTGATCTCATTTTTAAATTATTTTCTTTTATTAATTTAAACTTTACAAGAATCTAGTTTTTGTTCAGTTAATTTATTTTTCTTTGAATTTTATCAACAAATTAAAAGCTAAATTTGATAATTTTAACATTTTAACACTCAACAATCAAAAAAATTTTTTTTTGTCTGATGTTAAAGGTTTATTTAAATTAAATTCAGTTTTTTACATAATGGTAAGTTAAAAATTTTTAAAAAAAAATTTTTTTTCAAATTTCAATTTTTAAGTTTCTTTTAGAATCTTTGTCTTTAGTTTTTCTTTTGTATAACTCCATCCAAACTTTGATCTAAATTTTGGTTTTGATTTAGGTGGTAACAATGTTTCAAGTTAAAATAATAGTTTTAAAATTATCTTACAATTTTAAGTTAACAAGTAGTATATGTTTTGTTAATAAATACTAATTAGTTTCTTCATAGCAAAAATCTGAACTCAACGTTTGTTGTTTTATCCAAGACCAATAATAACCAATTTTTTTTGATTTAAAAGTTTCTTTAAAGTCAGTTTCTATAACGCTATTGTCTTTAATGATTGGTGTAATTATTCCTATTACTTGTATTTTATTGTTTTTGAAAAATACTACTGGTCCACCTGTATCTAATAAGTTTATTCTTAAATAAAAAAAAAAATGAAACTAATACTTTTATTTTTCATTAAAATATTCATTACCTGCTATTTGAATTTTGAAACTTAAAACATATTTCATCAGCTTTACATAAGCTACTTTCATCATTTTTTTCTACTACAGAAGTTTGAACAAAATCGTGAACAAAGTTAGTTGTAATCGGTAAATTTTCAATCCTAACTTTTTTTATTTGAGAATCTGATTTTGCAAAACCATATACTTTTGTTAAGCTTTTCATTGGGTCTTCATAACTATTTTTTAAAATACAAGCTGGATAAATGTTACTTTCTGGGCCTATTATAATTGGTTTTTGCATACGTAAAAGTAGGATACTTCCTTCAGACATAAAGTTTTTATAATAGGAAACTTTTCTTAAGGCTTCAAAATACTGATAGTTCTTTAAATTTAATTTGTCACCAAAACCTACGTAAATATTATCAGGAACAAATTTTTCTATACCAGCTACATTTGAAGTTAAAACCCAAAATTCATTTAAAACAATTCCACTTGCTATGAACCTATAATCTTGAGTTTTAAAACTTGTACTTTGGTTGTTGTAATTTAGAAAAATCTGCGCTAAAGATCTAACTACATTTCTTACTTCTTGAGAACCATTGTAAATTCTCCCTATGTATGGTTGGATAAATCTGCAATCACATAAATTTACTTTATTCTTTTTTTCATAATAACATATTCCATCTGCTTTGACTTCTTTTTCAAACCAATCTGCATAAGGATCAACATAAAAACCAGTAAAAAAATAGCTTTTAAAACATTTTTTCTCGTCATTCAAAGGGATTGAAACATTTCTAAGTCTATTAGTTGGATTAAATAAAAAGCCTAAAGTTGGATATCCATTTTCGAGACCCAAACTATTTATAGCTTTTCCTTGATCTTTTTTACATAAAGTTATATCATTTTTAAAACACATTACTTCTTTTAAAAGGCAAATTTTGTCTTTTGAATCAAGCTCTTTAGAACCAAGTTCTAATTCATTTAAAACAATAGAATCACTTAACAATTTACCTAAATAAGTTTGCTTATAAGAAAATTTGGTGTTTGCAAAACAAGCAGGGTTTAAACGTGCGTGATATCCAAAAACTAAGCTTGCTTTAAGTTTTATTAAAATAATTTTATAGTTTGTTTTCTTGATGAAATCAGCATCAATATTTTCATCATTAATTAACTCGTGGTAAATAATTCTCTCAATACCGATTGTTTGTTTTTCTATAGAATCAACTTCAAAAGTATCAGTATTATATTTTTTATCAGTAATTATGGTTCCTTCCCTACGTAGTAAACATTGAGCACTTGTTATAACCCAATATTTATTTATAACAGTAGCATGGCATAAAAGTTTGAATTTATTAGAGTATTTATACCTCTGAGCTATTGTCACATAATTTGAATCTGTACTGCAATAACATTCTGACAATTCTTCCTTGGTTTGATAAGAACAAAAACTTTTTTCATCAATTATTGACGTAATCCAATTAATTTTAGTACTAATTTTTAATACTTTCATAATGATTATAGTTTCACAATTTTCTACAGGCTTTTCGTCTGCTTTTGTTGTTATCAATCCAAGAACTGTAGACATTTTTTTGCGCAACAGTATTATAGGGTTTCCTGAGTCAACTTTACAGTACCGATCCTCCACGTTAAAACAAATAAAGTTATGGTTATCGCAATACATTTCATCAGTAGTATTAAAAAACTCTGTTTTAAAATTTTTTAGCTGAGTAGGATAATTTTTTTTTTGATAAATTATCACATCATCAGATTTATTGTTGTAACTACCTGAACTACTTAATAAACAACTAAATTTGATAGCTTCATTTCCAATCCGTAAACCGTTTTTCAGCTTAGCTAAAGCCATGTCATTTTCAATTGGATTTTCTGTATAATTTGGATGTATAAAGATTTCTTCAATTTTAGCAGCAAGATCTAAGGCTACATAGCTTTTAAATTTACCTAAAGATAAATAATTAAAAAATGAAGAATATACGTAAAACTCAAAGTCTTGTTTGTTATAAATGTTTAAGCAAGATGCTAATGTTAAGAGATAAAATTCATTTAAAAGAATTCCTTTGCATATTGTTTTAGGATTATAATTAGGCACGTAAGTTACAATTTTAACAACATAATCAATTTTGTGTTTTAAATCATCAATTTCATCTTCACAAGAGCAGTGATTTTGATTAACAATTCTATTAGATTCTTTTCTTTGACATGTTTTATAAAACCCTACAATATTTCTAATCCAATTGACTTCTTTATTAATATTCACAAATTTCAAATGATCTCCAATAGATTTTTCTTTTAAGTATAAGCCAATCAGATCAAGATAACCATTAGTGATTCTGAATAAAGGATGGCCATGTTGTTGTATATTTATTTTTAAATATTTAAAACAAAGTTCAGTATCACAATCTGGATCAAGTTTAAGACGAGGAAAAGGTTTATCTTTAAACAAAACAATTGAGTGATCATAGTAATTATTAGATAAAACAAAAAAGTCATCTTTTGTAGAAAAACTTTCTTTCTCATTAGAGAGACATGCTTGTTTAAAAGGATGAAAAACTGAATCTATCATGCCTCCTTTAAGTTCAAACTGTGTTCTTAAAATTGCAATATTAAATTTAAATTTATTTTTTTTGTAACCAGGATGTATAAAATATTCTAATCCTTTAACATAATTGACTGGATATCTTAATTTATAATTTGTAACTTTTTTGTAAATTAACTCAGAATAAATTTTTAGTTTATCAGCATTTGTACCATCAACACAGTCAGCTGGTAATAATAATTCTTTCAATCCAACAACAGTTCCAAGACAATTTTTATTTTCATCTTCTAATGAATAAACAAAAGCAGAAAAATGAAATTCAAAAGTTTTATTAGGAACAGGAGTTCCAGAAAAATGTTTATCGAATTCAGGACTTTTAGTGACAAAATCATAAACATTATTTGTGAAACAATCACATTTTTTATCAGATTCTTTAACAACTTCATTTTCAAAATTAAATGTTTTTTTATCAGAATTTGATAAGCAAAATTTACCTTTTCCTAAAATCGCTTCAATAAATTCTATAGCGTATTCTAACCTTGAAAAATAACTTATTTCACCTTTTACACAAATTTTATAAGAATTATCCGTCATTAAGTGAGGTGGTGGTTTTACTGATAAACCAATAACATAAGAAAAATTTTTTCCATCCATGGTAAGAGGACTACCTTCATCTCCTATACAAGCTTGGTGAGTACTTTCAAGACAAAATAAGTTTCTGTCAAAACACAATTTTTTAAATTCTTCTAGTTGGCTACTATATTTATTAGTTATAGAAGATTTTTCAAAAATAAGAACTGTTAAAAAGTCATCAAAAATTTTTTGTCCACTTAGTATTAAACCTTTTTCATTAATATTTACAGCCTCTCTTCTTCCAAATCCTACAACTTTTTTTCTCAATTTTCTAAATAGTTTTTTATCGAATGAAAAACAAGCTGCCCTGTAATGATTTAAATCTAAAGGTAAATAATGATCATTTAAATAAACTATAGCAAAATCATATTTGTAATGATTTATTTCTAAAGGATTATTATCATAACTTGGATGGTATATGTATTTTGGATTATAAATCCGATTGTCATCTTGAACTAAGATATTTTCAAAAATATTAACAATATATCCATTACCTACATACATAACATTATTATTCACACCATATCTTTCAATACAATTAGCACTTGATAAAACATAATTATAATTTAAAATAATTCCTTGACATACTCCTATTATTTTATTGATATTATCATTATAAGCAAAACCTAGTGCTACTTGATATACATTTTTATTTGCTTCATTATCTGATATACAGTCGCAATCATAGTCTTCCCATGATGGGTCTTCTTTAGATTCTTTTATTCTAAAAAAGAAAAATAAAAAAAAAATAAAAAATTTCATTTCAAACAAAAAATAGTTTTAAATTTACAAGGAAATATATAAGAAAAATTGAAATCATTTTAATGTTTTTCCCTTTATTTGAAAAAAGTATTTGAAATCTTCATATTTGTAATTAATTTTTTTGAATAATTTTTGTCAACTCAAACGCAAATTTTATTTAATTATTCTAAATCTATGATGTTTTGCTCAATAATTAAAGAGTAAAAGAAATAATCAATTTTGTATCATCATTCAGTGTAAGCTAAATATAATTTTCAAGCAACTGAAATAGTTTATTAAACGTCATAATTTTTTACTTAAAATTTATTTTTGGTTGATTATAATTTAATATTTAATTGAATTAAGTATAATGATTTTATTTTCAACATGTACTTATATAAGTTCATTTGAAGTTTTATTAAGTAATAAAATCCTTGTGTAAGGTTGTAATTAAAAAGCTAAAAATTTTTCATTTAAGTTAAAAAGATCGATTTTTAAAACTTCAAATTTTATATAAATGATTAATTCAGTTAAAACATAAAAAATCAATTTCATTATAAATAAAATTAACGATTTTTGAAATATAAATTTTGTATGAAATAAGTTTCTAAAGAATAAACGTGTTTTTTTTTGAAAAAGAAAAAAAAAAGAAAAAAAGAAAAAAGAAAAAAAGAAAAAAAGAAAAAGAAAAAGAAAAAAAGAAAAAAAAAAAAGAAAAAAAGAAAAAAGAAAAAGAAAAAAAGAAAAAGAAAAAGAAAAAAAGAAAAAAGAAAAAGAAAAAAAGAAAAAAGAAAAAAGAAAAAAGAAAAAAGAAAAAAGAAAAAAGAAAAAAGAAAAAAGAAAAAAGAAAAAAGAAAAAATGGAAAATACTTTTGAAAAACTTTATTTTCTTAAAATTTATTTTAAAAATGATGAAATTATAATGATAAAAAAGAGGAATTATTTGAAAAATTTTTATTTTTGTAGTTTTCTTTATTTTTCAATTTTAAACTTAACTCTTTTTTTCATAAATAAGAAAATTTATTATAAACATGCTGTGATTATAGAATATTTGATTGAACCAGTTGAAAGGGTATCATGCTTGCTTTTTTCAATTGGTTTTTTAAGTTTGAATTTTGCAAAGTTAATGAACCAAATTGTTTTCAACAATTATAAAGATCTTCAATTGTTTAATTTTTTTTTTTACTCAAACTTAGAGATAATAAAAAAAAAGTTAAAGCTTAATAAAAAATACAGTAAACTATTAGTTAATTTTAATTTAAAATTTCAATATATACTAGAAAAAGCATTTCTGTTTTATGATTTATCTTTTTTTTTGTATTTAATTGGTATAGCATATTTGAAAATGAAAAGTTTTGATATCAACTTTTTTTTTTTCATCAAAATTATACTTTACATTCATTTATACTTAATTATGACTTTTGGTTTTAAATTTTTTTTTTTTGAAATAATCAAACATGTTTTTGTTTCAATTTATATCAGTTTAAAGATTAAAAATATTAAACTAAGTTTAGTTTTCATTATCAAACATTTAATAGAAGTAAAAGATGAAATAAAAAAATCAAGAAATAAGAATATTTTAACTTATAAAAAAAGAAATCAAATCGAATCACAAATTAAAATTTTCTTTAAAAATTATAGTGAAATAGTAAATGAAATAAAGTCACTCAAAAAGTATAATAAGGGTTTTTCAATTTGCTTTTTGATAAGCTTTTTATTCATTTTTTTTTATTTGATTATTATTGTTTTCTTTAAAAACTATAAATTAACTTCTACATTTATTTCTTCTGTTTTATATTTTTCAATGCTTATTGGATTTTTACTTCCGGTTGTTGCATTAAACGTATACCAAAATGATCAAGTAAATAATTTTTTTGTTTTTTTAATTTCAATTTAAAAATCTTTTTTTTTAGAATAAAAAATTTTTTCAACTTGTATATTCTTCAATTAATTTTATTGGAAGTTTAAAGTTTAAGATTTGCTTGAATAATATTCTTATACTCAACAAAGACGAAAACTTTTTTCTTTTCAATATTTTCAATTTATTAGAATTTAATTCAACATTTTATATCCTGGTGAGTTTAAAAAACTATTTTTAAATAATTGTAGTCAGCTGGAATTTAATTGTTTTAAAACTGCTAATTAGTTAATTATTTTTTTTAAGTTAACTAAATTTTAAAATAATTTTTTTTAGTTTGTTCTAGAATCTCTTTCTTTGGTATTTCTATTTTATAACGCTATAAAAATTCAAACTAATTAGTTTCAAAAACATAACTTGTTGAATATATAAGGTTACTATGTATAAAGAAAAATTTAATCAAAATTATACCAAAACAAAGTATATTGAAAAAAAAATGTTATTTAATTGAACAAAAAAATCAATGTTAAGTTAAAATTAGTTGAACAAAATTTTAAAATAATGAAAGTGTTTGAAAATTTGAAAAAATGTTTTCATTCTTTCAAAATTAACAATTTTGAAGAAATAAAAATGAAAGATATTTTTGAAAATCTGTACTTTATCAAAATTGATTTCAAAGATGATAAAATAATTTTAAATGAAAAAAATTTATTTTCAAAATATTTTTATGTTTGTAGTCTTTTTTATTTTTCTGTTTTGAATTTTTTACTTTTCTATTTTAACAAAAAAACTTATTATTATCAAGCAGTTAATGTAGATTTTTTAATTGAATCAATGAACAGAATTACATCTTTTTTTATTGGTTTAATTTTTTTCATCTTATTTTTAACATTATTTTTTGAACTAAATTATACTAAATATCCCGAAAAGTTTCAAAGTAATAAAGTTTTTTTTTTAAAAAACATCGAAATTATTAAAAAGAAATTAAAAATTGATAATTGTTTAGCTCAAACTTTGTTTGAAGTTAATGAAAAATTTGAGAATTTTATAAAAAAAGTCTTCTTATTTTTTAAGATCATTGTCATCATCTTTTATATTCAACTTGCTTATTTTAAATTAAAAGACTATGAAAAGAATTTTATTTTTTTTATTAAAATTATTCTTTATTTTCATCTTACTAAAGTAGTTTATTTTTGTCACAAACTGATAGTTTTAGAAATATTTAAACAAGCTTATATACTTAATCTAAATAATTTAAAAATCAAAAATGAAATAAAAAAAACAATTTTATTAAATAAGAAACTTATTTTACTTAAAAAAAAAATTTACAATTACAGAATATTTATTGAAGCAATAAAAATTATACAACTTGAATCAAAATTAAAAAACATATTCAAAAGTTACAATGAAATCTTAATTGAAAACAAAAAAATTAAAAAATTTGATGCTTCTTTTGCTGCTTTTTTTCTTATTTGTAGTTTAATTATATTCTTATATTTAGTTGTAATTGTTTTTTCTGGTAATACTAATATTACATCAACAGTTGTTCTTTCATTGGGATATTTTACTTTATTAATTGGCTTATTACTTCCATTAGTGCTTTTAAATTTCTATCAAAATAAACAGGTAAGTAAAAAATTTTTTTTTTTTTACTAAAAAATTTTTTAACTTAGAATAAAAATTTTGTCCAACTTTTATATTATTCATATAATTTAATATTTAAGTTTGATTCAAAACTTAAAATACACAACTTTTTAATTTTGAACAATGATGAAAATTTTTTATTGTTTGATATTTTCAAAATGATTAAATATAATTTAAATTTTTATTTAATGGTGAGTTTTTTATTTTCTTATTTAACTTTTAACAAAGTAATTTTTAGTTTATGATGGAAACTATTTCGTTGGTTTTATTAATGTATAATGCCATCAAAATAAGACCTTAATCAAAAACTCAGCCTAATGACAATTAAGTCATGTATGGTATTCATTTTGTTACATAAACAATAATTGTTCAATTAAATTAAGCTATAATAAATAATTAATATACATTAAAACAGTCATTTTTTAACTATGTTATTAAAGCTAAGCTTGGTTAGTAAAATGTGTAATTCTAGCTTAAGAATTACTATATTAGTGGATGTAAAAATCAACAAGCTGAAATCATCTTAGTTAGATCTATATGAATTAAAATGCAATTTAACGAGTTGACATTTCAGGTACTTTATTATTACAAATTTTTACTTAACAACTTTGTTATGACAAAACCAAATTTAACTTTTCAAAAAAAATTATTTTTTGAATAATCATACAATATCATTTCAAAAACTTGTTTACATTTCCTTTTATAAAAATACCCACAAATGTCAAAAGTTAAATTTGAATATTTGCTTGTTTCTTAAAACTTCAACATTAATTATGTTTTGTCACATAATAATTAATCATAAATTATATTTAAAAATTCATAATTATATTTTGATTTTCAAAGTTTTGTACGTTAATAGTGAATATAATTTTTTGAAAAAAAAAAATTTTTGTAAACATAATTTTTTTTGTTAATTTAAAAAACAATTAATTTATTTTACAGATTCATAAAAAACTGGTTAAACTTTTAGTTTAGAGCAAGTTTTAGTTTTTAAAAAATTTTTTTTTATTTGGAATTTAAAGTAAAGGTACAGTCGATTTATTTTTAAAACCAACTTTTTTTATTTTTTTTATGTCTTTTGTCCATGTAAAAGTAAAAAGTGTTGGTTTTGAAAATGAATCGACTAAATAATTTAAATTTTCAATTTTGTTTAATCAATTTTTAATTCTTTTTATTTTTTTTTTTTGATTGATGTTTTAGACTTTATGTTGTAATTATAAAAATAAAAACAGAGAAAGTTTAAATTAATCAATCCCAAGTTTATATCCGACAATTTTAAATAAAAAATTAAAAACTTTTTATTAAATTTTTTTTTTTTTCATTTTCTTCTAATTCTTGAAAATTGAAATTTCTAAAACGTCTTATTTTTTAATTCTTTTATTATATTTTTCTTAAAAGAAATAAACTCTGTCGTATTTACCTATTAAGTTTACCAATATAGTGTTTTTAAAGACAATTTTACATAATTGATAAAACCTTTTATGTTTAAATTAGACAAAAGATAATAAGATTATAATTTTATGTGAAGTTTGAATTTTTAAAAAACAATACAGAATTAAAATTTATATAAAGTTTGTTTGTATCAAATTTTTTTTAGAAAGTAAAACAAATTTTACCTAATTATTTTAGTTATATAAAAACTTTTAACAAAGATATTTACTGAAAAAAAAAATTATAAAAATTAATTACAAAAGCCATAATCATATAAAAATATAAATATGTAAAATTGATCTTTAAATCAATTTCTAGCTAGTCAAAAAAAATTTAAAACTTAAAAAATCAAAAAAATTTTCATTTTTAGACAAGAGTTATAAAATCAAATGTAGAAAAAAATTAAAAATGAAAAAATTATTTGAAGAACTTTATTTTCTCAAAATTATTGAAGAAGATGATAGTTTTGTATTAGAAAGTAAAAACTATACTAAGTTTTTTTATATACTTAGTCTAATTTATATCTCATCAATAAACATTCTTCTATTTTTTTTTGATGTTGAAAAATATTACGAAGAATCAGTTAATATAGATTTTCGTATAAAGCCAATTCAAAGATTATCTTGCTTTATTTTTGGATTTGGTTTAATGAGTTTATATTTAGTTAAGTATTTTATTCAAAATTATTCTAAGCATCCGGAAAAGTTTAAAATTTTTGAGTTTTGTCTTTATTCAGATATTGAAGTTACGAAAAATAAATTTAAAATTAATGAAGAGCTTGCTAAAAATTTAATTAAGTTCAATAGTATAATTGGAAAATTGACTAAAATGATATTTCTCTACTATAATTTAGCTATAAATTTTTTTTTTTGTGAAATGGCTTATTCTAAATTAAAGAACAATGAAAAAAATTTAATTTTTTTAATCAAAATTTTACTTTATATCCATATTTATTTAATTTTTTTTTTTTCCTGTAAGAATTTGTTTTTTGGAATAATACAACAAGTGTTATTTTTAAATTATATAAGTTTAAGAACAAAAAATGAAAAAAAAAATTTTTTTTTTTAATTAAAAAGTTAAGTTTGATTAAAAATTTGTTTAAATATTCGAAAAACTATATAAAATCTAAAAAAGTTCATCAAATCGAACTAAATATAAGAGATATTTTAAAAAACTATAATAAAATTTTGTATGAAAAAAAATTGATGTCTAATAATGAACAATTTATTGTTAGTTTTTTTAATTGTATCGACTTGATGTTTTTTTACTTATTAATAATAGTTTTTTTCAAAAACTATAATATAACTACTAAGTATATTGTTCCATTTGTTTATATAAGTTTGATGATTGGTTTATTATTACCTGTTGTAATATTTAATTTTATTCAAAATGAACAGGTAAGTATTTATTCGAATAAACTTTTTTTTTTTTTAAAAATATTATTTTTATTAAGAATAAACAATTAATTCGATTGGTATATTCTTCTTATAAATTGATTAATAAATTGAAATCTAAATTTGATGCTTATAATATTCTTTGCTTAAATAATGATGAAAACTTCTTTCTTTTTGATGTTTACAATTTATTTAAGTACAACTTACATTTTTATTTTATAGTGAGTTCAAAGTTTTTTTAAACAAAAAATTAAAATTTTTTTTCCTAAAGTTAATTTTGGAATCTTTTTCGTTAGTTTTTTTGCTCTATAATGCTTTAAAAACACCAATTTAGTTTGATAAAATAATCCATCGCTTGATACATTCAAAAAAAAAGTTTTAAAGAGTTTATTGTTTATACTTTTAAATTATTTGTTAAAGCTAATAAAAAAAAAAGTTGTAATTATCGATAAAAATTAATTTATTGACTAAAAAAACTAAATTAATAAAAATAAATTAACAAGTATAATGTTTTTATCAGTTTTGTATTATCCTTTAAGATTTAAAAAATACTATGTAAAATTTCTGTTTTTGTAAACATTTAGATTATAAAGTTCAATTCAGCTTTAAATAATAATTATTAGAACTTTATTTTTTAAACGTTAAACTAAAATACACATTATTTTCCTGTTTATCTCATGAAACTTGTTATATTTAAAAAACTAAATTAGGTACTAATATTTATAATTTATTTAACTTTGTTGATAATCAAATCAACAGGTTATAATAATAAAATTAAAAATAAACTTATTGTGAAAGTTGTTTTATTATTAAAATCTTTTTAATTATGCCTGTTGAAACTTTAGACCACAGAAATATAAAAATTCAATTTTAAATCGAATTATTCATTTTGAAAATCTTACCTATAAAAGAAACATGTTCTATTATAGGAAAAAAAATAACTTAAACAAGAAGTAAAAAAAAATTAAAAAAATTAATATGCAAATGGATAAGATTTATTGAGTAAAAAATTAAGTTTTAAGAATCGATTTAGAAATTTCAAGTACCATTTTTATAACCAAAATTACCTTTAAAACACTTTTTAAAAATATAATATATGGCTTAGAATAAAATCTTATTTCCAAAAAAAAATTTTTATTTTTTTTATTTACAGATTTGATGTTCAATAACTTTTCTAAAAGAGATATTCAAAATTATTGTTATTTTTTTAATAAAACTATCTAATTTGTTGAATCAAAATTACTAATTATTTTATTCACTTTATTTTTTATGAAACATAAAAACTTAATTGATACTATTGAACTTTTCAATAAAATAAAAATAAAAAACACATATTTTTTATTTTAATTTATTTTTTTGAAAACAAAATATAATTCAGCTTTTAAAAATTTTTAATCCAAAGTAAAATACAACTAACACGCTATCAATAATAAAATTTTTTAAATTATGTTTATAAAACATTAAAACTAATTTAAGTTCAATTAGTCTATTTTTTTTTCAAAATTAATTTAATTAAAACATTATTTTTAAACTATTTAATGATTTTCCAATAAAAAAATTTTCAATAATTCTTTATCTAACCTGTTTGTTTTAAAAATTGAAAGTTATTGAAAAAGTAAATAAAGTTATTTGAAAGAAAATAAAGAAACTATGAAAGATTTGACAATGATTTTTACTGTTAAATTTAATTATAATACTTTATTTCATTGATATTGGAAGATTTTTTTTTAACTAGTTGTGTTTTACACAAAAACCAAAAAATATTTAAGTTTACTTAGTTCTATCGTATAGAAATGAAAAAAATTTTTGAAGATTTATATTTACTTAAAATTGATTTTATAGATGATCAAATTTTTATTAGTGAAAAAAGTATTTTTTTAAGACGTTTTTATATATTAAGCATGTTATACTATTCAATTATTAATTTTTTACTTTTTTTTTTTAACAAAAAAACTTGGTACAATGAAGCAGTTTATGTTGATTTTTTAATTGAACCAATGAAAAGACTGACTTGTTTTTATTATAGCTTTGTCTTCATTATTTTAAACTTAATTAATAACTTCATCCAAAAATACTTAAAACATCCAGAAAATTTTCAAGTTTACAAGTTTTTTTTTTACAATAACTCGAACATGATAAGAAAAAGACTTGAAATTAATAAAAAACTTAGCCAAGTTTTGATTAAAATAAATCTTAAAGTAGAAAAAACAATGAAAAGTATTTTTTTGTTGTATGATGTTCTAATATTCTTTTTTTATATTCAAGTAGCATACTTAAAATTAAAAAACTCTGAAACAAATTTACTTTTTTTTATCAAAATTATACTTTATATTCATTTATATTTATCATCAATTTTTGGTTTAAAATTATTTTTACTTGAAATAACAAAACAGTTATTCATTTGTAATTATATTAATCTAAAAATTAAAAATGAGAAAAAAAAATTAATTTGGATTAAGAAAAAATATTTAAAAATAAAATCAAAGTATCAAAAAGAAAATGTCAAAACAAAAAATCTACTTAAACTAGAGTTAAAGCTAAAAAATGTTTTTAAAAATTATAATAAAATTATTACCCAAAAAAAGTTGTTAGAAAAACAGAATTTTAGTTTTTCTGCTTGTTATTTAATAGGCATTTTATATTCCGTTCTTTATTTAATACTAATTGTTTTTTCTAGAAATAACATTGGTATAACAGCTATTCTTGCTTCAGTTTATTTTTCTATGATGACCATAATAATACTTCCGCTTGTTTTTTTTAACTATAAACAAAACGAACAGGTAATTAAAAGAAAATTTAATTTTTTGCTTTAATACAAATAACTTTTATTAGAATAAAAAATTTGTTCAAAATGTTTTTTCATTTTTAAAATCTGTATCCGTTTTGAAATCAAAATCTAATTTTTACAATATTCTAATACTTAATAACGATGAAAGTTTTTTTTTATTTAATATTTTTGATTTAATTAAATATAACACAACTTTTTATATTTTGGTAAGTTTCAATCTTTTCTCTCAATAATAAATCTCATTTTTTTCTTTATTTAGTTAATAATAGAATCTTTTACATTAGTTTTTCTTCTTTATGGTACTTTGAATTATCAAAATTAATTTAATTTCAAAGATATGTATTATAGATGATAATGAATAAAATTAAAATTTGATTAAATTTAAAGTATGATTTATTTTTGATATCTTAATTAATTTTTTTTTTTGATAATGATAATTGTTTATAATTACAACTTGTTGATATAATCTTAAAAAAGTCTCTTAAAATAAATAAATCGTCTTTTTCTTTTTTAATTTTGAAACATTTTCTATTTCAATGTAAGTATTTTCTTTTTATTTAAAAGTTTTTTCTAAAAAACAAAAGTATTTCAATGACTAGAATAAGTTTACTTAATAAATAAACAAATCAAAAATTTGATCAAACATTTATAATACAAATATTTTTTTATTTTAATAAAAAAATTATAAATTAACCGCTAAACCA
Organism: Anisodus tanguticus; assembly: GCA_034509755.1. Classification (NCBI taxonomy): domain Eukaryota; kingdom Viridiplantae; phylum Streptophyta; class Magnoliopsida; order Solanales; family Solanaceae; genus Anisodus; species Anisodus tanguticus. The sequence continues at coordinate 203,747 of JAVYJV010000106.1, forward strand.
TAATTAAAAGAAAATTAATTAATTTTTTTGTAAATAATAAACATAGATGTCTCTTTGATAACAAATCATGCGCAAATTATATTTGACTTTTTAGATAAAATACATGCTGTTAAAAATAAATTTTTTAACATTTATCTTGAACATTCCCCCTGTAACATTTTTAAGTAAAAAATTTAATTAAACCAGACAGGTCACTAATTAATTTTATTTTCTAGTTGAATCAATTGAATTTATTTTCATTTTGGAAATTTTATTAATCCATTGTCATTCTTATTTGAAGTAATTTTTTTTCTATTTTTTAAAAATCATTGTGAGTATCTCATTTTTTTAACTTAGTTTCTAGAAATTTCTGTTATCACAAAAAATAATTAAAAACTAAAAAACCTAAACTTTAACCAAAATTTAAAAAAATTCTTTTTCTTTATATTAAGATTTAAATCTAAAAAAATGACTCTTGTTCCACCTCAAGTAAATTGGGCTCAAAGAGAAAATCTTTTATATGTCACAGTTTGTTTAGAAGATTGTAAAAATCCGGAAATCAAGTAAGATACTAAAAAACATATTTTTTTTGTTTAGACTAATTTTTTTTCTATTTAAAGATTAGATAATGAAAAATTATATTTCAAAGGTAAAGGTGGTACTGACAATAAAGAACATGAAGTTACACTTAATTTCTTTGATAAAGTAAAAGCAAGTGAATCAAAATATGACATTAAAGATCGTTATACTGAATTTGTTATTTTCAAAGAAGAAGAAAAATGGTGGCCAAGATTACTTAATGAAAATAAAAAATTCCATTGGTTAAAGGTTGATTTTAATAAATGGAAAGATGAAGATGATTCTGGGGATGAATTAAATGATAATTCATATGAAAGTATGATGAAACAATTAGGTGCTGGTGGTGCTCCTGATTTTAGTAATTTCAATATGGATGATAAAGAAGATTCTGATGAAGATTCTGAACAATTACCAGATTTAGAATAAATATGAAAAATTTTATTAATTTTTTTGAGATTTTATAATAAAAAAAATTATGTATTTGAAATATAAATTTATGTTCATTAAATCTAATTAAATTCAACTTTTTAAAAATAAATCGAAACAATTTTTTCAAAAAGTTTTTCTGTTTTTTAAATTTTTTAAAAACCAAATTTTTTCATTATATTGAAGATATTATTTTATAATTAAATTCAATAAAAACTCATATTATAGCAACAAAGAAAAAAATTACAAAATTTATTTTCTTTATAATTGAAAAATTTTTTTAAGAATTGGATCATTGTTAGCTTAATTATTTTAAATAAATAAAACAGAGCTGATATGTTTGGTTTCTAGGCAACCTAAAACACCTCCCTTAATATTTACGTAACTAGTCGCCATTTTTTTTGTTTTCATTGTAAACTGTCAATGAAATTGGCTAATTATAATTAAATTTTAGTGGAATTAGCAATTAAACAAGGTAGATTTAAAAATATTAGGCCTAAACATATTTTTTTCTAATATTGATTTTTGATTATTTATAAATTTATAGTATTTTTTTTTTTGATAATTCTCATTTACCTTGTTTAAAAAACCAAAACTTCATTTTAAGAGAAAAGTTTTTTTTCTATTTTTAAATGCCTAAAATATTTCTATTTATGATTATTTAGATTTGAATTTATTCTTCTTTTTAAAACTGTTAATTTCGTTTTTATGAAATCATAATCTACGTTCTATTTTCTTCAATTTAAACTTGAAATTCTCCTAGCTAATTAAATTGATTTTTTTTCTGAATTTATTAATTGAAATTAGAATTTGGATTTAGAAGTTTAATAAGATAAAATTTTTTTTTTATCTTAAAAGTATTTTGAATCAACACTTATAAATTTGTAAAATTATTTTTGGCTAATTTAACATTCCTATTAGTTTTATTGTATTTTTATTTATATTTTTTTTTGAAAATTATCACATGGTTTTTAAAGTTTTTCTGTTTTAATAATTAAAGTTTTAATTGTGGCTTTGAAAAGGTAAATTATCTGAATTAATTAGTTTTGATTTTTTTAAACTTAATTTTAGTAATTTAAGATGTCAGGAACTTCTAACTCAATAAATGGAAACAGTGGAACTTCTTCTGGAGGACCATATAACTATTCTTATATTTTCAAATATATTATAATAGGAGATATGGGTGTAGGAAAATCATGTTTACTTCATCAATTTACTGATAAAAAATGTAAGAATTGAAAATTCAAAAATTAATTAAAAACTTTTACTTAAAAAATTAATTGATAGTCATGGCTGATTGTCCTCATACTATTGGTGTTGAATTTGGTACAAGGATAGTAGAAGTTTGTGGTCAAAAGATAAAACTACAAATTTGGTTAGAAAAAAAATTTTTCTTTAGTTAAAATTTATTTGAAATTTATTGAAATTTTATTTTAAAGGGATACGGCTGGTCAAGAAAGATTTAGAGCAGTTACACGTTCATATTACAGAGGGGCAGCTGGTGCTTTAATGGTCTATGACATAACAAGACGATCTACTTATAATCATTTAACCTCATGGTTAACTGATGCACGTAATTTAACAAATCCAAATACTGTTATTTATTTAATAGGAAATAAAAGTGATTTAGATGCTCAACGAGATGTATCATATGATGAAGCTAAAGCATTTGCAGATGAAAACGGTCTTATATTTATAGAAGCATCTGCAAAAACAGGTGTAAATGTAGAAGAAGCTTTTTTGAAAACAGCTAAAAAAATATATCAAAATATTCAAGATGGTAGTTTAGATTTAAATGCTGCAGAATCAGGTGTACAAGTAAGTTTAAATTTGAGAATTCTGTTTTTTTGTAATTTCATTAAATTTATTTTTTTAGCATAAACCTTCTTTGAAAAATGGTAAAAAATTAATAGGTTCGAAAGAAACAGATTCTAAATCTGATTGCAAATGTTAAATTTTATAATAAGTCAATTGCTTGTTTCATTAACAATAAAAATGAAATGAGATTAAAATATTTAAATAAAAATTATGAGTTATTGCATCGATTAATCTGTATTTAATTTTAACTGAAGTAATTTAAGAAGTTTAATTAAAAAAAAAAAAATTGAAAATATTATGGATTTATATTCAAAAAAAACATAAATTATATTTAAAAAACTTTGTCAAAAACTTGGTTTGATTTAATTTAAATGTCAAATTAAGCTAAGTTTGTATGTATTAAATTCATTAAAATTTATACTTTTTTTTTCAAAAATTTCAATAGGAGGAAATTTTTTGTTCGACCATTGCAATAATTTAAACAATAGATTTTAATTCAGTTAATAATAAAGTATTCTATTTTGTTGATCAGCATCTTAAATTTATTTAAAAAAAGAATTAATAATTATTTAACAAACATAATCATCCATATACAGATTATTTATTTTTATTAAATCTAAGCCATTGATATTTAAGCTTTAGTCTGAAATTATAAGTTAAAAACTATTTGTCAAAAAACTGTTTTTGAATTAAGTAATTGGGAGTTTATTTTAATAAAAAATATTTCAATTGATTTTTCTTTTTTTTATTTAAAATTCTTGGTCTAATTAAGTTTGTTAAGAACAAAAAAGTTTGCATTGCCAAAATACATGCATCTGATTTTTGAAAAAAATTAATAAAAAAAAGTTTTGTGATCTAATTTTAAAATTTATTTTTAAGCTTTTCAAAAAGTTTTAAATTAATTGAGGTTTATATATATTAATTTCTTTAAATAAATTTTCTTCTTTTTGACTTCACAATACTTTTTTTTCGAACTTTATTAAAATTTTTCAAAAACTTTTAATCCACGCATTTTAAAGAACCTAAATTATTAAATAAGTTATAACTTTTTAATTTAGACCACACAATAATTTCAACTTTAGTTTTGAAACTGCGCTTCGTTTTCTTAGTTAAAAAATAAGACTCATTTTGTTTTAAATATTCGCCAACGCTTATTTTTGTTTCCGGTTAATTTTTTTATCCTAAACTTTTATTTTAAATAAGTTCTTAGATAAAAAATGATTATGGTTTTTTAAAAAAAAATTAATTTTTTTTTATTCTCTAAGATCTATTTTAAAGAAAAGTTTTTTTTTTACTTTACTGATAATATTTTGAATTTCGCGTAAAAAAGTTTCTAAAATAATTTTAAAATTTCAAAATAAACGATGACGCTCTCCAAATCATGCTTAAACTCTGGTTGCAACAGTCCAGCTAATAAAAAAATGTCAGTAAAGCAAAGAAATTTTGATGAAAGTGAAGATGAAATTGATTTTTCAAATAAAGGTCTTGTTAGCTTGGAGGAAATTCCAAGAATCTGTAAGATTAATTTATAAATGTAACTTAAACTTAAGTTTTTTTTTACTTCCAGTCTATTGCAATAACATAACAAAGTTAATTTTAATTCATAATAAAATAAAATGTAAGTAATATTTTAAGTTTCAATCAAAAAATTTATTCAAATTTGAAATTTTTTTATTCTTCAAAAACTTTGTTATCAAACTAGCTATACCTTCATCTATTGCTAATTTAACTAACTTGGAAGTTCTAAACTTATTTAATAATCAAGTAGAAGACATTCCAACATCTTTATCATCAATGCCAAATTTAAAGTTTTTAAACTTAGGGTTAGTTGTTTTTTATTAAAATCAAATTTTGATTTAACTAATTTAAATTTTAGAATGAATCGTTTAAATTTTTTACCAAGAGGATTTGGATCTATTCCTTCTTTGGAAGTTCTAGATTTAACTTATAATAATTTGAATGAAAAATCTTTACCGGCAAACTTTTTTATGATGAGTAAGAGCAAGAAATGAAATAAAAAGAAATATAATAAAACTTTAATTATTTTAGATACATTGAGAGCTCTGTATTTAGCAGACAATGATTTTGAATATCTATCTCCAGAAATTGGAAATTTAAAAAATCTTCAAATTGTAAGGATTAATTTAATGTTATTTAATGATAACAAAATTTTCTAATTTAGCTGGTTTTAAGAGACAATGATTTAATTATGTTACCTTCTGAAATTGGATTGTTAACCAAATTAAGAGAACTACATGTTCAAAACAATCGTTTGACGTAAGCTTAAATTTTTAAGAGCTAATTTAATTTAATAAAATTTCTTTTATATTTAGAACCTTACCACCTGAATTAGGTGCTTTAGATTTAACATCTCAAAGATCTGTTGTCCGTCTAGAAAATAATCCATGGGTTCATTCAATAGCTGAACAACTTCAATTAGGAGCTAACCATGTAATTGAATATATTAGATCAGAATCTTATAAATAGTAAGTGAATTAATTTTTTTCACGTGGAAATTAAATTTTTTTTTTTATAAAGTTTTTATGGCCGTCAAGCACAATCATTTAATCCAAGTTCTATACCACCCAAAAATGAGGAAAAAAAATCTAAGAAAACATCTCGTTTGAGAAAATAATTTTTTTTGTTACCAAAATAAATACGAATTTAAAAAAAGTATTATAGCAGTACTTGGTTTATAAAAACATACTTAAAAATCTTGTTAATAAATTTTTTTTTATTTCAAAATAAGTTTAACTTTAATACTTTACAATAATTAAAAAAATTTTGACTAATATTGAGATTGAATTCATTCTAATAATCTACCTCGATGATTAAATATATAAAAAGAAGGTCTATTAGAAATGTTTTCTAAATTTTTACTTTTTAAATCATCTAATGCTTTAATTTCTTTGAAATTTCCATTAACTTGAACAATGGCGATTATAGTAATGAAAAGACTAAATAAAGTTTGAATTAAAATATCTAAAGGCAAAAAACCATTATATTCTTTTTCTAATAATCTTAAGTGGCTCCTTTAAAAAAAATTCAAATAATTATTAATTAACTATAAATTGATTAATATTTTTTATAAATACCTATATTGAGCGGCTGAATAACCAGAATGTGCTAAAGATAAAAGACCAATCACAATTAGAATTTTTGACATTTTGAAATCTTATAATTTATGAAGTGATTTAAAAAAGAAATATTTTTTTCTAATTTTAAAAACAATCATTGAGCAATGAATTGACATGCGCGTTATAGTAACGCCATCTATTATTTTTTAAAAATTTATCTTAACCGCATGTTGTTAATACACAAATGTAAATAAATTTTGCAACAAGTACTGTTTTGTAATTAAAATGTCTCGATATAATTATATAATTAAAGTTTTTTTATTTTAAAATGGCAGACTAAAGTGCTTTGAATCTTTTACAATAATCAATTAAAAATTTCAGTTAAACTTAAATTAGTTGTTACTAAAAATAAAAAGTCAAATGTTTTCTTTATATCTTTGAAGTCTAATTTTTGTAAATAAACCTATTTTCTCATATTTTTTAACCATGAATTAAAATGTTCAAATTACTTAGTAATTTACAGATTTGTAGAAAAATACATATTTTTATTCCACGTGAAATAAAAAATAAGGTTTTAGCTAATACTATTAGTGATAAATTAATAGAGGGATTAAATGAAAAAACTTTATTCATAAGTTTTAATCAAGACAGAAAATTATTAATACCCAAAATATTAATTGAAAAAAACATAAAAAATTTAACGCTTATTACAGATCAAACAACAGTTGTAGATTTAGATAATGTAAATGTAATTAAAATTGATAAATTATATAAAAGCTTCTTCTCACAAAAATCAATAGACTCAATTCTTGAAAAAACAGAAAAAAAATCTTGGGATGAAGAACCTTGTGCTAGATTATTTACTATTGTTAATGATTATAAATTTATCAGAAACTTATTTTATAATTTAAGTATAGATTCTAGAATATTTTCTAAAGGAAAAATAGAATTTTACTTAATTGTAACTGAAAAAGAATTTAATAATATAAATCAAACAAGTAATTTAAAGTTTTTTAACTTAGTTTATGAACTTTTTTTTGACTGTATTTTTATTGATAAATTTCAATGTTCAGAATTAAATATTTCCTACAAATATAAGGTAAAATCTTTTTTTTATTGTTTCATTAATTTATTTTGGTTTCATTTTTAGAAAAAAAACAAACTTTGCTATTTCGTGAAATTAACACCAAAACAAAATTTGAAAGATTTTAAAGGACTAGCTTATTTCTATTCTTTTTTGAAAACTTTTAAATTTTCTAAAAAGTCTTATATAATAAAAGATTTAGAGTAAGTAGATCATTAATATTTAAACTTGGTTTTTCCTAAATTACTATTTCTGAATTTACCTTTTTTTTGTTTTGAAATTTTTTTTAAAGTTTGATTAAAGTGATGTTTTTTTTTTTTTAGAAAACAATTCCCAGGTATTGGATTTCATTTAATTAAATTAAATTATAAAGTTTTCACTAAAACTAAAGATTTAGATTTATTAGATTTTATAAAAATTTTTGAATTAATAATGAGAGAAGAAAAAGAATTATTTTTCAATGATGTTTTAGGGATAAGTTTAGAAAATGAAGACGACTCTTAACTTGTCTAGAATATTAAAAATCAAAATGTAAATAAAAATTTAAATTTATAAATAGATGTATAATAATATAAACGCATTAAAAATGTAATCATTAAGTTTTAAGTTATTTTGAATAAATAGATTTTAATTTGATTAAAATTTTTTTTTAATTGTTTCATAGTTTTTTATTTTAATTCTCTATAAAAACCTACATGTTTATCAAATATTTTTGCATTAAATTTACCTCCTTTATCTAAGATATAAAAACCACGATGATTACGAATGCTCATCTGTATAGTTGTATTTTTGTCTATTCTACTGCCATAAAAACAAACATCTTTTAGACTAACTTCTAAATCTTTAGTTTTTTTGAAAAAAGGACTATTTTTAAATATTTTAATTATCACATCTTTATCATTTGATTTTAATATTATTGATTGCACATTTGATATACAATAAACTCTGCATAAAAAAGCTTTCAATAGACCAATCGATACAGCTAAAATTGAAAAAAGTGTTGCATTGTTACAAATAAATTTTGAAACTTTAAAAATGTAGTTTTGATCTTCTAACTCAATATTTTTTTTATTGATAATTGGCTGATAAACTTTTAATTTATTAATAGAGAAACCAAAATAAATTGAAAAACCAAAAACTATATTACCGGTCCAAAAAACTTTTTTCAAAAAACTTTTATCTTCCAATATATACACAAGTTTATCTTGTTTTAAATTACCTGATAAATTTTTGGATGATGAATGAAGTTTAGAATTTAAATTTTTAATTGATCTTTTGAATGTTAAAAAATTTTTATCAAAAACAAAATGGACTTTCATCTCATAAAATCTTCTTTAATATTTTTAATAAAAAAAAAAGCCTTTGTCTAATTAAATTTTTCTCTTTCAAAAATAATCTTTAAAACATAATTCAGCTAAACCATTCAGTTATAACTTATAATTTTTGTTGAAGTAATGTTAATGAGTAATTATACTTGATAGTCAGAATGTCACAAATGTTTTTTCTTTTATAAATGAAAATTGAAGACTAGAAATTTTATATTAAAATGTAATTGTGGTAAAAGATTCTTCCTAAACCAAAATATAAACAAACTTTGTTTTAATGTTATTGAAAAAAAAACGCTTTCACAAGTTGAAAAATTATATTTTTATTTTTTCTAATAGATAGCGCAATTTTCGTTTGAGAAAATTAACTATTTTTTTTGTGATTAATTAAACTATACTAATATTTTAGTAGAAGTTTAAAAAAAATTTAAGTTTTTTGATACTAAATATATTTTTACATCTAAAAAATCAGTTTTTTTTTAAGTAAATTAATAGTTTTTTTAAAGAAAACCTTATAAATAAGAACAAAAAATCTTGATCATTCAATTCCAAAAATAAATTAATTAAAAACACAAAAATAAGAAACCATAAAAACAAAGCCAAAAGTTTTTTTCGAGTTAATTTTTTTCAAAAAGTTTTTTAAGTTTGTTTACTTTTTTCAATAATTTTTCATTTTTATTTAGATCTTCATTTTGCAAAAATAAAGTTTTTTATTTTTCCATAAAAAAATTGAAACTTTTTTCTTTGATGCTCAAGCTTTTTGTCTTTGAATTTTATTTTGCTTTATCATAAGCTTTTCAATTTTTTCAAACACAAAAATGCTAAAAAATTCATATTATGAAATGAAAATTAAATCATTATGTATCATGTTCATTAGTTTTTTTTAACAGTTATAAAGCTCCTTGTTTTTTAAAACTAATTTTATTTTATCCAAGAATCTTAATTTATCTTTCTACAAAAAACAAGCTAATTTTCAGTGAAGTAATAAAATATATCGTGTGAAAAAAAAGTTTTATGTTTTTTATATTAAAATTTGCTAATGAACAATGAGAAAATTTTAATTAAAACAATTACTAGAAAATTTGACTGAAAAAGTAAATTTTAAGTTTTTAATTTTTTTAGCTTATAGAATTTGATAAAAAGTTCTATATTTCTCTATAAAAAAATAAATTTTAGGAGCCTTCACAATCAAGAAATAATATTTTGAAGAAAATAAAATAGATTTAATACTTTATGTTTAAGTTTCACTTTGTTTTTTATTTTTTTTATCTACGCACATCAAAGTCAGGTGATCTTTCCTACATTCTTTATATTAAAAATTTTTTTAGTTAACTTAGACTTAAGAAAACTTAAGCTGTCTTACGAAGATCAACAATTATTTCTACAACCATGCAAATGGTAAAATAAATTTTATGAAACCTAGTCCTAGAACCACAAAATGGCAAACCTTTATTTTTATAAAACTTTTTTCACACGACGACATCTATAATATAATGATTTAACTGATTTATTGTTAACTTTATCAAAGTTTTAAAAGATTCATTTAATTGATCAATTAAGATGAAACATTTATCTTAATAAGATTTCTAAAAAACATTTTTATAAAATTATTGTTAAAGTTAATACAATAGTGATAAAACTTTTAAAATTGAAATAATTTTTTGAATTAATTATAATACTTAATCATAAGATTTTTATATTATTAAAAAATTGAAAAAGTTTTCAATGAATAACTAATATATAATTTAAACAAAAAATTATGTAAAAAAGTCTTCTTTAAAAAACATCTGATTGAAAAAGTTCTGATTTAAAATTATAATAAGAAGAAAAACAAATTACAAACATAAAATGAAAAAAAAGATTAAGAAAAATTCAGATAAAAATAAAGTGTATGACTTTACAAAAACATTGCTGAAAAAGAAAAAAATTTTTAAAAAACTAAACATGGCTTAATAAAGAAAAAATTTATTAATTTTGTTTGAATTGTTTTAAATTAAAAAAAAAATTTATCATCAATAGAATTTTTTAAAAAAAACTATGTATCTATTTAAAATGGAAAAATCTTCTAAATTCAAACAAAAGTCAAATGTTTTAAGAACAGTAATTACTTAAATTATACAATAAAAAAACTGTTTAAACAAGTTAGCAAATTAAAATGTGACTTCTGTTTATAAATTATAAATAAAAATGAAAGTCTCATCTGTAAACAATAGTTAATAGAAAAAAATTTTTATAAATTTTCCAAATAAATTTATTTCTACGAAAACAATCTAAAAAATCTGTTATCACATTAAACTCATTAATTTTTTTTAAAAAAAACGTATAAATTAATTTTGGAAAATAACCAAGAATGCTAGTCATAGTAGATCAAGATTTAATAAATTAATTTGAATAAAAATAGATTGAAATTTCTAAGAGTTATTTTTCAAAATAATTTTTTCTTTGAAAATAAATTTCCCTCTATTTTAATTACATAACAATTTTTGAGCAATATTTTCATTAATAAATTTTTTCAAATTTCTATTTAATTAATATTTTTATCTTTTATTTAATATTTGATTTCTTACTCAATATTCTTAATTAGAACTTTTTTTCTTTGTTAAAATTATTTTGAAAAAAATTTTAATTTAATTAACTTAAAAGTTCATTTTTCCTAAAATATTTTTAAGAACTTTTTCTGTTTAAAAAAATTAATGATTTAAAGTTTAAAGAAAATGAAACAAACAATAGGAATTTTTTGCAATAATTATTGCTAATTTAATTTAAAATAACTGACGAAAAAGATTATTGTTTAACGTAAGTGAATTATCAAAATTGAGCTTTAGAATCATATTAATTGTAATTATTAATTATAATCAAAAACAATGTTTTTAATAGTTTTAACTGTGACATGAGAGACTAATTAAAATTAGTTAAAAATTTTAATTGAAACAGTAAACAATAAGATAGTCTGATAATTTAAAAAAAAAACATTTGATTTTAATTTAAACAGTAAATTATTTGTCTAAACTCAATAAGATCAATTGAATTATAAAAACGGCTTGAAAATTTTTACACGCGAATGATTACAAATTTATAAAGATCTTTCAAATGATTTATTTACGTAAAATAATTTAATAAACAAATATAAAAAACAAAGATACTTTTAATTAATTGCTACTTAAATCATCAGGTGACAATTAAATCGTCTTCTAAGTAAACAAATCTTTTTATAGTAATTTTATTTTCTGGTTCGATTCGGAATTATAATCTATTCAATAAGCATATACTTTAAAACTCATTATTTTCATGTTAAAATTGCAAACATTAAAATATAAACAAATGAAAAAAAAATTTATTTTTGGTCAAAACTTTGTTTTAAAAATAAAGGGCTAATTTTAAATTTATATAACTTAACAAGAAAAGAAAAATCAGTTTTAAAAACGTGTCTTGCAATTATAATAAGAGTCATTAACAAAAAAAATTTCTATTTTTAAAAAAAATTTGTCATTTACAATAAGATTTTCTAATAACACTGAGATTTTCTTTTTTACAATGAGATTTTCTTTTTTACAATAAGATTTTCTTTTTTACAATAAGATTTTCTTTTTTACAATAAGATTTTCTATCAACACTAAAATTTTCAATTAGTACTTTTCTATTTTATCATAAAAATTGTCTACTCGCTAGATTTTAATTATGTAAATATGAACTTTTTTTAAAATGATTTTAAAATGGTTCCTTTAAATTTTAATGTTTTAATTTTACCAAAAATAAATTTTTATGCTAAAATAGTTTTTTTCATTATAAATAAATTTAGTTGTCATAGATTGAATTAAGACTGATAATCAAAGGAAAAAGCAAAAAAAAAAAGAAGCATATTTGAAATTTACACAATGGAAATAAACGCAAATAAAAAATTTTTCAACAATCAATCTATCTATTTTAAGATAATTCATAAATCATTGTTTCTTTTGAAAATTATTTAAAATCAATTGTAACAGATTGAATTAATATTTAAATAACTCAATTATAAACGCCTGTTTTGTGGTGCTATGTATATTTAGTAACAATCTTTTTTTTATGGAAGTTTAAAAGACGAATGCTATTTAATTAAAAGACAATTAAAATTAGCTATTGATTTAATTGTTTAATCAGAAAATTATATTTTTTTTTTAAAAAAAAATTAATGAAAAGTCATATAAATACAAGAGATCAACAGGTATTAGAATTTCATTTTAATTTAAAGCAAATTTATTAAAAAAACCAACTTTTTATTTTATAAAAATTTTTTTTTAAAAACTGTTTTTTCAAAAGTGTTAATTGCTTTGCTGTAGCAATATTTGATTTTTTTTAATTATTAAAACTTTATCGACCAAAAACTAAAGTGTTCTTCAAAATGAATTCAAATTTAATTTATATTTTGTTACTATTTTTAACATGCTTAATACCTTTGATTCATAGTTTTTGTGAAATTCCGGATAATGGGCTCTGTGAAAAAGACATCATCCTAGGCAATAAAATTTCAGGTGAGTAAATTTTTAAAATTTTTATTAAAATAAAACAAAAAAATAAAAAAATCAAAACTAATGAGAAATAAAATCAAATTTAAAAAGAGTGAAAAGTCAGAAAAAAATTTTTTTTAAAACTAGATACAAGACAAAATGTCTGTAAGTTAGCTTAAACATAAAATTTTTTAGCGATGAGTCTATTTTAATTTTAATGTCTGACTATTTTGACTAAAAATCTCATTCTTTTTTTTTATAATAACTTATGTTGTTAATTGATTTGGTTTTTGTTTGAAATAAAGTAAGAATTTTATAAAAATTATAATTTTTATATTTGAAAAAAGTTACTAATCGTCTATCTTCTTTAAATTTAACTTTAATTCTTCAGAATTCTTTAATCAATTCCTTAGTCAATTTGTTAATAGATTAACTAGACAATTAGGCTCAGAATATATTAAAAAAACATTTAGGCAACTAACTGATCTATTAATTATAAAATTAATTTCTTAAACAATGTTATTCGATTCATGGATGGATTAATGGCATTTGGTTTTTTTTCTGTTATTTTTCTTTTTTCTTTTGGATATATCAACTCGATTTTTGGCTTTTTAATTAAAACTAATTTGAATTTTTTCTATTTATTTATTTGAAAATTGTCAACTTTATTATTTTAAATTAAAAAGATCTTTTAAATGAAGTCAGCGACACGATTCCAGCGATTCATGAAAGAACATTTATTATGGTTAAACCAGATGGAGTTCAAAGAGGTCTTGTTGGTAAAATTATAAAACGTTTTGAAGAAAAAGGTTTTAAATTAATAGCTATGAAATTTATTAAAGCAGATGTTGAAACTGCTAAAAAACACAGATCAGATAAACCAAAACATATGCAAGAACCAATATTTTCTTTTGCTGTAAATTATTTAACAATGGGACCTGTTGTTCCTATGATTTGGGAAGGTTTTGATATAATCAAATCTGTTCGTCGTATGTTAGGTAAAACTAGTCCTTTAGAATCTCCACCAGGAACCATTCGTGGTGATTTCGGAGCTGACGTAGGAAGGTAATTAATTAAATTAACTAAATAAATAAAAAAAGTTTTCTAATTAATATTTATTTTCAGAAATGTTATACATGCTAGTGATACTCATGAAAGTGCTGAATGGGAAATGTCAATCTGGTTCAACGATACTGAATTAGTTAACTGGTCTAGAATCTCTGATTTATGGATTTACAAAGACTACTTACAACGTTTAGAATAATAAATTTTTTATTTAAATAGTATTATATTTGTATTTATAATAATTTTTAAAGCTGGAACTTTTGTAAAAATTTTAAATATTTATTAATAAATTTAATTTAAAAATCAAATTTTTGATTAATATTATTCATGGTTCAATAAAAAACTTAGAACAAAAAACACTTAAATTTTCTTAAATATAATTAAAGTAAATTAAGATTTTACAAAAGATCAAGTCAAATCTTAGTTCAAAATTTAATGAACTCGTTACATTTTAAATGAAATTACTTTTTTTAATAATACACTTTCAAATATGAAAATAAGTTTCTATGTGAATTTTTTTAGTTAGAAATAAGGTGCTTAAAATTTATGAAGCAAAAAATCATTTTTTAAAAATTAATTAAAAAAAAAAATTAAATTAAGCTTGAATTGAAAAAAATTTATCTAATTTATTCAGTGCCATTCATTTCAACGTCTTTTTGTTGAGGGGATCTAGATACAGATCGGGATCTTGGTGATTTGCTTCTAGAATTTGATCTTGATCTTGAACGAGAACGGCTTCTAGATCTAGATTGTTTTCTATCTTGTGATCTAGATCTTGATTTTCTTGTTTGAGATCTGTTAACTGATCTACTTCTTGAACGACTTCTTGATCTACTCTTATTATCAATTGGTGATTTAGATGTACTTCTTGATTTAGAACGACTCTTTGACTTAGATCTACTTCTGGATTTACGGTCACCATTTCCATTTTTCTCTACACTTCTAGATCTACTCTTTGATCTTGATCTACTAGCACTACGGCTTCTAGATTTTCTTGATCTAGATCTTGATCTAGACCTTGAGCGAGATCTTGAACGTGAGTTATGAGACCTAGATCTACGAGTTCTTGAACGAGATCTACTACGGCTTCTAAAAAAAAAAAATCAATGATTAATACTAAATTAAAATAATTATCAATTGATTTAACTATGTATAAAAAAATAAAATCAGAATGGCATTTTATCAATCATATTTTATCAGCCCCGAAAGATGATAATTAAGCAATTCATCATAGTATTTAGTAAGGTTTGAACCTGGATATTTTTTAGTAAAGTTCAACACATACTAACTAAGCTAACCTAAAATATTCTACAACTAAAAAGAAAATATATTAATATAAACGGTTATTTACCTTCCTTTTCCTCTGGTTCTTCTTGTTTTATCTTCAATTAATTTAATTCTTCTTTGATGTAACTCAGCTCCATCTAATTTTGAAATTGCATTTTTCATATCATCGTATGTTGCAAAATCAACAATACCCATATTACGTTCACGTTTATGAGCATCAGCATAGGTGACTTCTCCAGCTTGACGCATAAAATCTTTAAGGTCCTAGAAAAATAAAACAAAAAATTAGTAAATAAATAATTAAACTATTTTTAAAAAATCAAGTTTTTTAAAATTGACATTTTTTTTAATTTTAACGAGACAATTTAATATCCAATTACCTTATCGTCGGATAAAATTAAAAAAAATCAAAACGAATTTTCAAAGCAAAAAGTTCAGATAACACAAAAATTTCTAATGTTTAAAACTTTATCAGAACACAAAAATAAAAGTTTTCAAATCATAACCAAGGATCTAATGCCAACAGCACCACCACCAACTTAAAAATATTAGTTTTTCAAAGATTAAAAAAGCCACAAAAGTTGAGAAGCGGTTATAATCATTAATCACACAATAAATTTTAATTAAACATTCTCTATCACCAAAACGCAGGTTAAGACCAAAAATATAAAAAAAGTCTAGCCAAAATGACGAATTATTTTTTGATCAGATTAAATTTTAGTTTAAATTAAAACTAAAAAGAAAATGAATGCAAAAAATCTATTTATGCATTTCAAATTATCAAAAAGTATCTTTTTGATAATATACGAAAAAAAAAGATGTTCGCCAATTAGAAAAAACGTTCTGAGGACCAGAATATTTTAACTGATTTTTTGAGAGCTGCAGGATTAATTGGGATAAAAAAGTAATTTTTACAGATTTTAAAATTATGGTACCAAGCAATACTTGGCAGTTGTATCAAAAAACGAACGGGCTGGCTTAAACACATAGTAGGCGCGAAGGGGTAATTTTCTATAACTAACCACAAATCGAAAATTTTTCAGGCTTTCACCAAAAGTTTGGCTCGTCCACACATATCATTTTTGTATAGAAACACAGAAATAAAACGCGTTTATTGTGTGAGAATCAACGAAAAGTTAAAAAAACAAATTTCACCATCAATAGCAATTTTGCCAGACTGAATCAACTCTAATTTATTGTTTTAAAGTATTTCTAACCAGCAGCACACACCAATAATTCTCGCTTTGATTTAAGATTTTTATGACAAACCAAAGAACAAAAGAAAATCAATTAAAATTTTTAAGAATTATTTTTTTTAGATTTTTGATTTTAAAATTAATTAACTATGAACTTATTAATCTAATTAAGTTATTATAACTTTAAATCTATTTTAAAATTTATAGCAAACTAATTGTTTTTGAAAAATTTTCAAATATACTTGATTATCAGAATATTTTCATTTATCATAAATATGAAACAGAGTGATCCGAAAGACAATTCAAAAAAAGCAAAAATAAAACAAGAAAAAATAAATAAGTTTAAAAAATTAACATACCTGCCAGCTAACACGACTACTTAAATTTTCGACAATAACCCTGAATTCGGTATTTCTAGGTGGTCCATATCTAGAAAAATTAAAAACATTAATTAGCTTAATTCCTGATAAAATTAAATTATAACTTACTTTTCTGCATAATGTAATCCACCACCTGATCTATAATTACTTCTACGATTATCATATCTTCCCCCATATCTAGAAGGAAATCTTCCTCCTCCACCTCTAGGGCCTCTTTGTTCTCTTGCAAATTCAACATGAACTCTGTAAAAAAAATTAATATTTAATATTAACATTAATAATTTAAGATTAAAAAAAACATACCTTTCACCCATTAAATCTTTACCATTTAATTCATAAACAGCATCATCTGCATCTCTATGATCATCAAACTCAACAAATGCAAAGCCATCTTTCATTAATATTTCTCTGACGCGGCCATAACCTTTAAAAAATTTTTCTAAATCTCTTTCCCTAACTTCATAGGATAATTTTCCCACATAAACTCTGGTACCCATCCTCATTTTTTTTCAAAAAAACTGTAAAGTAAAAAATATTAGTAATTAATCAATTGAATAAATTTATTTATTGAAATTTAACATTATAATATTAAAACAAATGACCTACTCAAAAATTTATTAGCTTAAACTAGCGCAATGACGGAGTATAAAATTAAAGAAAAAAACGGCTTATTATAAGCTAAAAACTAAATTGAAAAAAATTAAAAATAACAAATGATAAACTAATCTTAAATTTAAGAATTCAAATAGAGAATTTAAAGAAAAAAAATAAAACAGCAAAATAACAAACCTTAGAATATAATTTCAATAAAATTTAATGTTAATAAACTGAAATCTAGAACTTAACTAAACCTTTGTTATTACTTATTTTCTTTTTATGAAAAAAGACAGTCTGGTTTGTTTATGTTGTACAGAGCTGCCACAAACATTAAATTTTTTAGACCTTTAGTAACCGCTTTTTTTTTTCTAAGCTGAATATAAATGAAAATTCAAATTTTCTAACGATAGCAAATCAAACAAACATTTTTCTTTCTTCAAATTTATTATTCATAAATAAATAAACAAAATGAATAACATACCTATGGTATTTTCAAAAAGAAATAATTTACTTTCTTATAATTTATTTAAAGAATTCAATTTTTTTCTAATATCGATAATTTTTTATTTTTGTACTAGATAATTTAAAAACTATAAAATAAACAAAAAAAAAAAACACTCAAATTTACTATGCTTCAAAATGAATAAGCAAAAATGGAGGAAACCGGATACATTATTGAGTTTTACTTGCTTTTTTACAACGCTTTTTTGATTTTGAAGCGGCAAATTCAAACAAATAAAATTTTTTATCCAAAAATTTCAAAATTAAATTTTTGAAGATAAAAAAGAAAAAAATTGTATGAGTTTTATTTTTAATGAATATTAAAGTTCAAATTTGAATCTTATTTTAATTTTTATATAACTTTAAATAATCTGAAATTAATTAACTAAGTAATTATAGAAAGTTTGAATTTTAAAAAAAAAAGTTTTTATCTTAAATAACTTCATTAAAAGATAATTCAAGAATTTACAGTTTGAAAAATTATTGAAAATTCAATTTCATAAAAAACTTAAACTTTAAACTAGTTGAGAATTTTTATCATAAAGATTATTTTGAATAAAAATAGCTTCTTATAAATGTTTTCATAATTTGAGAATTTATTTGTTGTATTCATTGATAAGCTCAAAAAAATTTAATCACTTTAATTCCTAATTAAATTTTAATAGAAAAAAATCTGAAAAAAAAATTTTGATAAAAATTTAAAAAAAAAAATATTCAAAAGATTCTCGCCAATAAATGATATATAAACTTTGATTTGATAAATTCAATTTTTATTCATTTAATTTGTTGAATTTACAAAAAATTTAATTAGCATCTTTTTTTTCTATTTTCTTGATAAAAGTTTGCTCTCTAATTGAAAAGTCACCTTTTTTTTCTTTTTTCAAAGATTCACGTAACAATCTAGAACATATTTTACTGAATTGTAAATATGTCAAACCAGCTTCTCTCCAATAAGTCATTTTGATCTATCAAAACTTTAAAACTTTATTTAATTAAATTTAAAAAAAAATAAAATTAAAACTTACTTAATTCTTATTCAATTTACAAATTATCTTCAGAAAAAATTATGTAAAAACAAAAAAATTCTAAAGAACTCAAAGTCGAACATGCGCTATCTAGATCATCGTCCATATTTTTAGAAAAAGTTTTATTAGAAAAAAAGTGACTTTTTTTTATTTCTAAATTAAAATACCATCTAGGTTTTCTGAAGTAAACTAGTTTAAATAAAATTGCGCTCAAACTAACTTGACATTAAAGGGCAAAATTTTATATATTAAACAATTAGCGATTGTCATTCAATTTCATAAAATTAGTTTCATAATTGAGCACAATTCAGTTTTGGAATAAATTCTTTAAACAAGAAAATTGAATTATAAAAAAAAAATTAATTACACAATTGTAGTGTCAATTGCAATTAAAAATGAATAAAAAAAATGATGCATAAAAATTTGATAAATGAGAAAAAAATGTAATTTTCTGCAAAAAAATCTGTCAAAATGAAATAAGTTTTAAACTAAAATGAAACTTGTTTTTAAAGAAAATATTTTTATTGACTTTGAAAAACTTAATACTGACAAAAGTTTTCTAAATTAGATTTTTCAATTATCTTTAAATTACTTTATACTTTAAAAAATTTTTACATTTATTGGTTCATCACAATTTAAAACATGTTATTGAAAAAAAACAGTTTAACTTATCAGAAAAATTATTTTTTTAATTTTGTTTAAATGAAAAAAATAAATTTTGAAAATTAAGATAAATAAAGCATTAATTTATTATCAAAAAAATATAATATATTCTAATATAAATCTAATATAATTTAATATAATATGTACACAAAAAATTATTTTTTACTTTTTATTGGTTTTTTTGGTGGAGTCCACCTCAAACAAGACGGATCAACACATAAACGAGGTTTTTTATACTGGGCGCTTTTTAAATGCTCTTCAACAAGTTTTGGAGTCACACAGATAACATGTTGACCTTTCCAATATTTTACCATATTTAAACTTTGTAAAGTATTAATAATATCATTTTGTGTTATACTAGTCATAGTACTGAGATCTTTTATTGAAAGTATACCTTTAAAATCACGTAAAATTTCTAATAAAACATATGACCAATAACTTCGATAACTTAATTTACCCAAATCTGAAAGTGGTTTTTCAGGTGAACCGATCATATTTTCTAATTTTGATACTTCATAACTAAAAGCGATTAAAAATTTTCCGTAACCTTTACGTTGATAAGGAGGTAATGTTAATATACAAGCTAAATTATTACCATCTGGAGATTCTTTTTCTTTACTAAAATACCCAACAATGTGGGCACCTTGTTTATTCACTTCACACAATATATAAAATAAAAATGGTTCAACATCAAAAAATAATGTCTTGTGGTCTAAAAATAACTTAGCTAATAAACACAAATTTTGTGCATATATTTTATAATCTTTACCGTCTACTTCATAAACACTTAATGTACCTTTTCGATAAATTTCTTTACCTGGAGGTTGTCTTAATGTACAATCACCTTGGTGATATCTATAAGTTTTTTCTAATTTCATATATTTTAAACAATATTCACAAATCCATAATTTTGATTGTTTGCCAAAATCATCTGGATAAGGAGAAAAATACCATGCGTCAATTTCAAATTTTCCAAATTGTATTTTATCTACATATTTAACTTTAGTTATTGCTTCATGCTCCCTTTCTAAAGCTGCGGTTGTTGGGTCCATTTCATCAAATGTTTTTTGTACATGATTAATTTCATCATGTTTACGTTTTTGATTTCTAGTTATTTTACGATCAGGTTGATCTAAATCATTAATTTTTTGGGTTAAAACAATCGCATCTTTGGCTGCTTTAGCTTCTGCTTCAGCTTTAGCTTTACTACCAGAACTTAAGTCAAAACGATATTTATCAACCCATTCATCTAAACGCCTATTATAACCTTCATAATGTACATAATACTCATATTTTCCATCTTGATAATTATTCCTAATTTCAATTATTTCCGCTGAATGCCATTGATTATCTCCTCTTTTAACTAAATAATGATCACCAACATCTAATGAAACATTTTCTTTTTCACTACAATTATTTGAAGAGTTGTTATTTACATAATCACTATTGTTTATGGTTAATAATTCATTATTTCCATTATTAATTTTGACTGAATTCTTTTTTTCGGAATTACCATTTTTTGTTGTTTTAACAACGTCCTTTAAATTTTGATCCTTCATTTTGATTATTTATTTAAGACCATTATCTAGAAATGAAAAACTATTTAGTATATTAATATTCAAATTAAAAGAGTAACTAGTGAGATTAAAAAAAAATCAATAAAAAAACAAATTGTAATGAGCTATAAAAAATCTAATTAAATTACAATAAACTAATTGAATTTTCATAATAAAACTTCTATTAAAAACTATAAAAATTAACATGCATGTTCTTATTATGACATTTCTAAATATCTTTGAACTTTTGAAATAAGTTTCTTTCAACTGTTAATAGAGAATTAAACAAAAATTTATACAAAACTTCATTTCTAATTTAAATTGATTTTAAAACCTTTTGATTGTCAAAAAATCTTTTAATTTTTCATAATTTTATATGATTTATAAAGGTTAATGACCTAGAAATTTTATAATAGTAACTTAGTTTTAAAAAAAAAGTTTAGTTCCAAAGAATAATTTTAAACACACTAAAATTAAAAATTTAACTGATGAAAGTTTTTTTTATCTTAAGAATTTAAAAAAAAAACAAGCATTTCAAACTGAAACGTCAATAAGTTATTTACATTTTTTTAAAAATAAATTCAAATAACGTCTTTTCAAATAAAGAACATGGCTGTAAAATTCTTATTTTTAATGAAGAGCTATTAAACTAATTAAAACTAAGTTTATGTATCAAAAACAAATTTTTTTTTTTTGATTTTGACGTATTAAGCGGTAAACACATTAACAATTACGAAACATGCGTTATAAAATAATTAACCTTGACCATATGTGATAACTTAATAAATAAAAGTAGTCTAATTTATCTAAAAAAAAAAAAGATGAATTTTTAAATAAGAATTATGACCCTGAACATACTTTGAACACGCAGTCTTCTTATATAATTTTGAAAATTAAATTTTGTTTAAAAAAATAACGAAATTTACAAAAACATGTTTTTGCGCAATTGAAGTTTGCATAATTTTATTTTTTTTGTATTTTCATTAATAAAAAAAACATTTTCAAAAAAAAGAAAAATAGAAGGTGTATTCAAAGAACAAAAACAGTTTAATTAAAACTTCGACGGAAATCAAATTTAATAAAACACTAATAAAAAAATTTCATTTATAATCTCACTTTTTACTTAGATTAAAATTTAACTTACCTATTTAATGAATATATTACAATTTAATCATTTGTATTATTAATAAAGAAAAAAAACTTAACTTATAATAATATTTTTTGTCTATTTTTGGTTTCAATATAAATCTTTATGATAATTAAAAATAAATTTTGATTTTAAAAAAAAAATTCATCTGAAAAGAAAATAAAACGCACTACACACAATTATTTGTTAATTTATGTAAAACAAAAATATTAAGGAAAAAAATTCACAATGAAATGTTGATTAATAGAAAACTAAAAACAGATTTTAAAATTTTTTGTTTTAAGACAGTTGAGATAATTTTTTAATCGAAAATAAACAAATTCGTTTGAATCTAAAATATTCTTTTCTTTATTCCATATTTCAATTTAAATCAATTAATTTTTAAAATAGTAAATTTAAGTATGAGTTTTCTTTTAAACACAAAAAGGGAAATTTTAAATAGAAAGAAAGAAATAATGTATTGCCTTTTCTTCTTTTAGTTCATTTAAACATTTCAAACATCTATGAATGTGGTCGAGAAGTTTTAAAATAAAAAAAAAAGAAAAATTAAAAAGCGCGTGTGTCTGCTTAAAACAAGAACAACAAAGAGACTGCCTGAAAATGGAGTTTCTTGCTTAGTTTAATTCTAAGAGCTGTTAAAAACGGCGGCTAAATATAAGCCGATTTTTAAATTTTAATAAAAATTAAAAATAAAAGTTAAAACTATCGAAATTGTTTTCTTATTTTGATAAAATTGAAATAAAGATAATCTATTATTTGAAATTATCAAACTTAATTTTCAATAAAATCAAAAAAAAAAAAATTTTATTGAAAAAAAAAATTTTTTTAATAATTTAAAAAAAAATTCAATAAAAATATATTGATTAAATAAGAGGGGATTTGATTTTAATTAAAAGATATCAGATTACAAGAAAAAAAAAAAAAATTAAGTTATTACCGCCGAGTTTTGAAAAAAAACTTGTTTACATTTATCAGCTGTTGTATAAAAACAAATGTATTAATCCAAACTTATCAATTTTAAAAAATTAGAAAGAAACCTTTATTTTTAGCTGATCATCGATTATATGAGAGAAAGAAAAAAAAATTCTCAAATAAATATTCTAATTTACAAACAAGAAGAACTTTTTGGTTTAATTGATTCATCTTTCAAACTAAAAATTTATCTTTCATTTTCTAAGTTTAAATTGTTTTTTATCAAAATATTTTTTTATGATAAATTATTGAAATGTGAATGTTTCTTAGTATTGATTTTCAAAATTATAAAAAATAAAAATTTTTTAATTAATTGAATTAGTAAACTAAATTAAATGTTTGATTATTTTTGTTTACTTAAAACTTTTTTTATTGATATCATCTTAAAAAAAAATGGAAACAAATTTCTAACTAAATTAATATAGACAGTTAGATTAAAACGCACTTAAATCTTATTTCAACTTTATTTTAAAATTTTTCAATTTTGGTTTATAAAAATGTGGGTAAAACCTGAAGAAGTTTTAATTTCAAATGCTTTATGGTGTAATGATGAAATAAGTTCATATTTTGTTTTACAAAGGAGAAAAGGTTATGGTACAAAAGGTTTTTCCTCAGTTTTAGTTAGTACAATTGATTCAGTATTAGATACTAAAGTAAATAAAAATTCTATTTTATTAGTAGAATGAAAAATTAAAATTTTGTTTTCTTTTTATAGCCACCTCCATTTAGAATTTTACATTCAACACCAAATTCTCAAGTTAGCTATAGTAAGTTAAAAATTAAATAAGAAATAATTTAAAAATAAAACTTTAAATTTTAGCAATAGCTTGTTCAATTGATAAAAATGATATACTAAAAAATTGGGATTGGATAAATGAACATTTAAAACCTATTTTAGAAAAATTTGAAAATGAAGATGAAATAACAGATTATGTAAAATGTAAAGTAGAAAGTTTAATTGAAAATCAAAGATTAAATAGAGTTTCTAATTTAAGTGATGATTTAATTTATTACGAAAATGAAAATAAAGATTTTTTAAATGTTTTTTATAAGTTTTGTAATATCTTCAAAATGCCCAAAGAAGAAAAATTGGTTAATTATTATGCATGTAGTTACTTTAGAAGTAAAACATTTCCAAGACAAGGTTTTTTATATTTGAGTGTTAACTATTTATGTTTTCATTCAAATATCTTAAATAAAACGATTGAAATTATTTTAAAATGGTCAGACATAAAACAATTAGAAAGAAAACGTACAATTTTATTTCCTGAAACAATAGAAATAACAACAAATACAACATTTAAATTTACTTTTTTTAAAAATGCTAAAGAAACATATGATTTAATGCAACAACTAGCTAATATGGCAATAAAAAAAATTATCTCTGAAGATCAAGGTAATTTCAAATTTGATACAGATCTTATTTTAAAACAAAATAGTCAAGACCCATTTCATAAACGTCATTCATTTTTAAAAAGAAATCTCGATGCTATTCAGTTATCTGATAATTATTGTATGTTTTTTCGTTTACCATCAAATGAAAAATTAGATGGATATTTAAATTGTGATTTAATAACTCCATATAATAAACAAACTGTACATGGTGAAATGTATTTATCAAATAACTATATTTGCTTTAGAAGCTTAATAACTGAATTAGTATCTTTAATAATACCTTTACGTGATATACAAGTTGTTGAAAAATTAGAATCAACACAACAAAATGGTATCATTATAACAACTAAAGAAAAATCAAATTTTATGTTTAATTTACCACCTGAAACTGCTGATGGCTTAGTTGAAAAAATAAGTAGTTTATTGGGTAATATAAAAGAAGATAATTTATATTTAATTGATAAAACTGGTCGTCGTTTATCTTTATTAGATAAACAAAAACTTACATGGAAAAAACAAAGTCCTTTAAGTGAAAACTTTAAAATAGAAATGCCTATTGAAGCATCAACAAAAGAAGAAGTTAAATGTCAAAAAATTGAATTACATTTTAGAGATTATGGAAGAGGAATAAGTCAATTTCGAGTCAGTGAATTTAGAGAATTAGTTCGTAAAGGTTTACCAATTAAATTTAGAGGTGAAATTTGGATGATCTATTCAGGAGCTATTAATGAGTTACAAACTCATGCAGGTTATTACGAATATTTAGTAGAATGTAGTAAAAATAAAAAAACAATAGCTGCAGATGAAATTGAAAGAGACTTACATCGTAGTTTACCAGAGCACCCTGCTTTTCAGTCTAAAGTAGGTATTGATACTTTGAGACGTGTTTTAAATGCATACGCATATCGTAATCCAAATATTGGTTATTGTCAAGCAATGAATATTGTTACATCTGTACTACTTTTATATACTTCTGAAGATGAAGCATTTTGGCTACTTGTTGCTTTATGTGAAAGATTACTTCCAGATTACTATAACACTAAAGTTTTTGGAGCATTAGTTGATCAAGGTGTTTTAGAAGAATTAGTTAAAGAATATTTACCAGCTTTATTTAAAAAATTAGAGCCATTTGGTATTATTAATATGATTTCTTTATCTTGGTTCTTAACAATATTTTTGAGTTTAATGCCTTTTGAATCAGCTATTAACATAATCGATTGTTTCTTTTATGATGGTGCTAAAGTTGTGTTTTTAGTAGCTTTAACTATTTTAGCAAGTAATGAAGAAGAATTATTAAAAGCAAAAGATGATGGTGAAGCAATGACTATTTTATCTGGATTTCTTGAAAATATATCTAATCAAGAAGCAACTGCTCCGCATATGATACATTCTGTAGCTTATGGATCTGCTAGTAAACGCGCTAATCAAAAAATAACAGATATTTCAAAACTTATTTATGATTCTTATAAAAATTATAATTCATGTTTAACATCTACTCGTATTGAAAACCTCAGATTTAAGTATAGAATTAAAGTGGTTCAAAATTTAGAAGAGAGTATGATTAAAAATATTGTTAGAAGTGTACAAACTAACTCTTTTGTTAATTTTCATTTAACAAGTGAAGAAATACAAGAGTTTTATACATTAATTAAAAGACAACAACAATTTCCTAATCATGTTAAAAGTGAAGAAAATAATTTATCAAGTCCATTATATGAAAATATGAAAATAGATTTTAATTTGTTTAAATATTTTTTTACAAAAATGTCAACTTGGTCTAATGCAATTAATAGTGATAAAATTGCTATGAAATTATTTAAGTTTGCTGATGAAAACAATGATGGTTTAATAAACTTTTTAGAGTTTTTAATTTTGATAATACTATTAACGAAATCTGATGTAGACTCAAGAATGAAACTTTTTTTCTGTATGCATTTAGTATCTCTTTGTGAAGAAGAAGAAGAGTTTTTAGCAGATAATGACAATAAAGAAGAAACAACAAAAACAGAAATTGGTACAGATGCTTTAAACTTTGTTGAATTAGTAGATGAAACAAATGAATTAAGTTTAAATAATTCAGAATATGATCATTGTTCTAATTTTTCTAGTACAACAAGTACAGATTTTGTTAAATTTGAATGTCCAATTATTAGTATTTATGATATTCTACCTCCAAGTTTATCTCATACAGCTTCACCAGGTCAATCACCGATGCATTTTTTTAATCGTAAATTAGATAAAAATAAAGAAGATGAAGAGGAAATAAAAAATAAAGATAACAAAAAAATGAATTTAAGTTTAAAACAATTTTATCAACTATGGGCTACTTTATATGATCTTTTTGATAATGAAAAATTGAATTTAAGACAAACTATTAAAAAACTAGGTACAAACATTTTATTATTAGCTGAAACATCATCCAACGTAGAAAAAGAAAATAATGTACAACCGTCAACAAGTAATATAGATGCAAATAGTATTGATAGCTTTGAAATTGTTAATAAGTCTATTTTAAATGACCAAGCTAATTTGACTATAACATACAATCAATTTAAAGCTTCTTTATTAATAGAGGAAAAATTGTCTAAATTTTTTGAAAAAACCTTTGAAGTTGATGAACTTTTAACGAAATTTAAAAATAATCGTACATCTAGTTTTTCTAGTAAATAGATAATTATTTTTTTCCAAAGATTTTAAACTCAAATTATGTATTAAGATTTTTTTTTATAAACTTTTATGTTATATTTTTGATTTATTTTTTTAGCTTTTTAAAAATTTGAACTGTTGATCTAGTAAAGCAACGTATATCTTTTGAATTTTTCATGTTTTTTTAATTAGTTTGTATAAGTTATAAAAATTATTTGTGAAAAGCAAAAAAAACTGGCCTTTATTAGACTGAATTCAAAACAAAATTTTTATGAGGATTGATAACTTAACTTATATTTTTTGAATGTCTTTCAAATACCTTTTAATCGACACAAAACGAAACTGAAGTTAATATCTTTAATTTATTATAAAAAAATTCTGTTTTTATTACACATTTCTTGTGCTAAGTATTAAATATAAAAGTTTTTGTGTTCCATTCACAGTTCCAGCTAAAACATATTTCATATGATAATAACCAAATTGTTTTTCTTTTGAAAATTCAAATTATGAATTTCATAAACAAATAAATATTTTGAAAACTTAATTAATACCAAAATGATGGTATGTTTGCGTAATAATCTTGATTGATTTAGTCAAAAAAAAATAAACCAGTATTATAAAAGAACAAAAAATTATACCATTATAACAATGAAGAAAAATCAAATTTTGTGTTTAATTTACAAATTAATTTTTGATAAAAACAGGCTTTAAAAACTAATGCAGAAAAAAAGTATTTTACAAACATCTACAAGTGATATGAATGCATAATTGATTGGATTCTTAAAATTAGTTAATTAGTCTTTTGTATAGTGTTGAGATAGTTTGGTTATAACATATATTTTATGAAAAATCTTATTATTAATTAATTTTTTGTTTATATACTATATTAACACTTTAAAATTATTTTTTAATTTATCAAAAATTTAAACTGCTGATCTAGTAAAGCTTTTTCAATACGTTTATCTTTTGCTCGTCTATTTTGAAACCATATTTTAATTTGATTTTCAGTTAAATCTAAAAGATCGGCTAATTGAAAACGTTTATTACGACTAATGTATTCATTTTGTCTGTATTCAATTTCAAGCTTAAATGTTTGCTCATTTGTAAATGTTGTTCTTTGTCTTCTACAAGGGCGATTAAAATTTGTATTTTCAAAATGAAAATTACTTAAATTTAATTCTGGTTTTAAGATTTGATTTTTTATTGAATTGTTGATATTTTTTTCAAAATTTTGTTTTAAATTTGGTAAAAAATTAAACTCAAATGATTTTTGCATCAAACAATTTTGATAGTTTAGTAACTGTATATAGTTATTGTCCAAAATATGGTTATTAAGAAATTTTTCTTTGTTTATCAATAAATTATAGCTGTTTAATTGGCTTAAACTCAACTGGTTATAATAATTATCTGCTGGTTTAGAAACTGAATATTTTGGACTTTGATGTGATTGATCTAAATGAGATAAAAAATTTATACGTGAAATTAAGATCAACATAATTTTTTTTGTGGAGAAAAACTAAATGTAAGTAATTTTGATATTTTTTGAAGGGAAAATTTTTTTTACTCATGCAATAACTAAAGGTATGCTAATATAGGTTTTCTATTTAAGTACCAATAAGTTTATTCTATAAAGGTATTCTTAAAGCATTTAAAAAAAATTATTTTGTTTTTATAAATTTTAACAGAAGTAATTCAGGAAGCATCAATATTTTTTTTTTGAAATTCAATAAAATTGTCTTTCAAAACAAATCAATAAACATTTATTCTTTTAGAATATAAATTATAATTATTTACCGGAATTGATTAATTTCCTAATCTTTTGAATAAAAAACTTAAAATTCAAAAAATTTTATACTTGATTAATTTCTAATCGATAACTAAACGGAAATATGCTTTGCATGAGCAAAAACTTATTTTAAACTCTATTTGTCTATTTAAATAATGCTCATTGACCATCTGTTGAAATATTTTGTTTTTTTTTCACTTGTATTAACCTATATTTTTAAAGTAAAATTTTTTTACTTACCTAAGTTAGATAGATCATTATTTTGTACATGGGCTAAATTTTTTGATGAATTTTGTTTTGAAATTTCATTGATTTTTATATCTTCTTGAACTTTTATAAAATTAAACTCTTTATTTTTATCATTTGATTTATATTTTTTGAATTTATTTTTTGGCAATTTTTCCTTAAGATCTTCAATTAATTCTTTATGATTTTTCATATCATCTTCATCGTGATATTTTCTTTTCAATGACATTTTGATATCTTGATTGACCATTAAAAATTTACTTTGCATTCTGTGAAAAGAAGTTTTATATTTTTTTCTTGAAAATAATTTTTTCAGATCAACTTTTACTAGACGTTTTAGATTTGATAAATTTTAATTTAGTGGTTGATTTTAATGAGAATAAGTTTTTGATAAATAGATTTAGTAAACTTATTAAACTTTTTTTTCAAAAAAGATAAAACTTTTAGAAAATACTAGTAAAAGAACTTTTAAAAACTTTATATTTATTATCACGTTATAGACTTCTAAAAAGTTTTGAAAAAAATTTTTGATTTAAAAAGTATTGTGTATTGAGTGAATATTAAACACAAAGTAAATTTTTTTGAAGATCAATTTTTAGTTAAATTCTAGGAAAAAATTAAAATTTCGAATAGTCGATTAGTCTTTTAAATATGTATCTTTTTTTTATATATATTTAGATATATATTTTAATAAAACTTTACCATTGCTTGAAACTATATTTCTAACCTAAAAAAGGTAACTTTGTTTACTAATTAAAACTAGAATTTTGAACATCAAAGTTTAAATAAGTTTTGGTATAAAAACCTAATCTTTTATTCTAATAAACGAATATTGAATAAAAAAAACTTTTCTCTTATGATATTCTAGAAAAAAAAAGGAGTTCCTAGTTGCTAATATTTTGTTTTCACCAAAAACTAGTTTTAAAAATACTTTTTTTTTTGTACAAGGGTTACTAGAATTGTGGTTGAGGGAATTTGAAGGAGGTTCATTGAAAAATATTGTTAATAAAACTTAATGTTCTCACCCATTCACCTATTGTACTAATTTTAAAAAAGAAAACCTAATGATTATAATTATCATAACTGTCATTAGCAATCCATTTTTTTAGACAATTTAACAATGATTATGGTTTCATCCCATCCATTAATTAGCTATTGATTTTTTTTCATCATTTTTATTAATACTATAATTCATTTTTAAAATTTTAATTGTCTTCTAAAGTGATAATTAATAGAAATATTTAATCATTTACAATTTTGATTAAAGATGTTATTGAAATGTTTCTTGGTAAATGAGAAAATTAAATTTATTAAGAAAGTTTTATAAATCTTTTCAAATTACCCAACTGTCATATAACAATAATTTTTCAAATTACTTTATAAATAAGCTTTTAATAATTCTTTTCTAAATCTTCAAAAAAAAATAGTTTTAAACTTATAAAACGTGTACATTATAAAATCATTTTTAATTATAATTGAAAAGCTTTAATTAAACAAATCTTTCTATTTCTTTTAATTCATTTTTAAGTTGTAACAAAATTTCAGATTTGCTATTCAAATAAACATTTAAACCTCCATTATAATTTAAGACATGTTTTATTCAATAACTAAAACATTGTTAAAACAATGTATTTTTATTTATCAACATTTATATTCAATTTAATAATTTTATTTAGATTTAGTAATTTGTTATATTTAAATTAAATATAATTAAGTTCAATATAATAATTTAATTCAAATTCAATATAATAATTTAATTCAAATTTAATAAAATAATATAACTTAGATTTAATTTAATAGCTTAGATACCAAAATAAGCTTAATACTAGTAATTATTTAGATTGATCTGAAATAAATTGATACAATTAAAAGACATCTAATTTTGATTCAATTTTTGTCTTTACACAAAAAAAAGTTTAAAAATATAATTTCAAATCTCAAGTTAAAAGAAAAATAATTTATACTTAAAATGATAATACATATTTTTTTAAATTTAGTTTTTTTTAGATAATAAAAATTTGAACGAGAATAAAAGTTTACACGCAAAAATTATCATTTGTTTGTCTGAAAAATTATTAAACAGTTAATTTTAAAATTCACCTGCTATGTAATAAAAAAAATTCAATGTGATACACAATTATGAAATTTTTACTTTTTTCTAATTATAAATCTTTGAACTTTTTTTGTACAAATTTTTTTTTCATTTCTAAGATAAAATTCATCTTTAAAAAATCTTCTAAACAAGCTAATGAAATGAAAAATTAAAAAAAAAAATCTATTAAAAATTCAGTTTAATGAAAGAAAAGATAAACAACAACTATTAATAGTAAATATATCTTACGGATTTTTAGTTAAAAGTTTCAATAATTTTTGTTTTAAACTTTGAATTTTTTCAATTAAAACTATTTGTTAATTTTGATATAGATACAAACTTACATTTATTATTAAAAAAACATTAATATTTACTTAAATTTCTAAGCTTTAACTCTTTTATTGCTATACTTATACAAAAGTACCAATTAATATTATACAGTAGATTAGTTTGAGAGATAAAACTAACTGTCAAGATTAAATAAAAAAGTTTTATAAAGAAACAACATAATTTTATAAATCTAAATCTATTATGTTACTTTGAGTATTTGAATAATTAGAATTATGAAACAAAAAAAAAAGTTTTTTTAAAAACAGAGTACTTTTGAAAAAATGATCTCGAAAATTGAATTTTAAAGTTCAAAAAACTTTTTAAAATAAAAATTTTTCAAATTTAAGTGAAGATATTATAGTAATCAAATTTGTCTCAAATTAAACAAAGGTTGTCAAAATAAAATTATAAGTTTTGAATTTTAATTAAAAAATCACCCACAATTAGTTGCGTGATTCAAACATCCTTTTTTTTTAAATTTTTTCTTTTAATTTAAAATCATCATTCTTTTTAAATTTTTATGTGATGTAAAATTAACGAGAACGTATTTGAATTGAAAATACCTTCTTTAAATGATCTAAATAATTTTTTATTGCTAATCTAATTTTGCTTATATATAATTAAAATGTTTTCTAAACAAAATAAACTAAAAAGCTTCAAACTAATTTTTAACGTCAAAAAAAAAAATAGTCAATAACGTGCTCATAAATATACACGTTTTCCATGATCCAAAAATTTTTTTTTTTAAAACTTAGTAGTAATTGACGTTTAAAATCTTTCAATCGATTAATAAGTTTTGGTTTTAAAAGTTTTAAACTATCTTTGGATAATTTTTGATCGAAAAAAAAATAGATGAATTTTATTGTTATAAACCCTCTTTTCCAAGGTTGAATGAGCCAGTTATTTTAATAATATGAATTCTACTTAAACTATTTCTATGAATAATCACAAAGTTTATAAAAAATTTGTAAATGCTTTTTCAATTTATTTTTTTTATGTGAAAAAAGTCATCTGTATTAGTAATCATCATTCTGTAATTTTTGAAATTTTAATTCATTTACTTCTTTTTAATTTACGTGTTTGTTTTATTCAACAAGTTAATAGGAATTATCTTAACTTAGAAGTTTTTTTTAGTTCATTATGAAATAATTATTAACTTTCATCTTTAATAATGGAAATAATAATAAAGTTTTCAATGATTTGAAATATTTTAGTTTTTAGAAATTTAATTTATAGGATGTCTTGCCTTAGATGATAAACCTTTAGTGTTGAATATATTTGAAAATAAGTTTGTGAATAATAATTTATATTGACTACCAAAATTAATTCAATAAACTGTGAAAATTTTCATTTGCAAATTTTTTAAAAAGTTAAACATCAGTAATATGTTTTTTATAATGCTTTTAACAAGCTGCAAAAAGATTGAAAGTTTTATGGATCTTAGGAAAAGAAAAAATAGACAAAAATCCATTAACATAAAAATAATCTAGATGAGGTGATAGTCTTTTTTTCAAATTATTAGTTGGAGAATTGACATTTTATTCAATTATATTTTGATCCATGAAAAATAAAATTGAAAGTGCAAAACATAATCCAGCTCAAATTATAATACAATTTATTGGTAGAGTTTCAATTTTTGCTTTTCGTAGTGCAGATTCAGTTATGAACTCGAATCGTTCAACTAGAATGAAAAAATTAATTAAAAAATTATTTTCATGGTTATGATACATACCACTAACTCCTTTAAAAACATAAATACTAACAGCTGAAAAAAATATCACAGAAATAGGAAGAGTATAAGTTGAAATTATATCCCTTTGTTTTTTATTAAAAAGTTTTCTATGAAAAAATCAAAAATTATCTATTTTTTGTTAATTTTTTTATGAAATTGTCTTATGATCTACTAAAATTGTATATTTTCAATGAAAGCCAAACAGTTCCAGTCATTAAAATTATAGATTATAAAGTATTTTCTGGTTCACAAGGTTTTATCGAATGATGATTGAGTAATGTGTTATTAGATGATTCATTGGATGTGTAATTGTAACAAGCAGGAGAATGATAATTTTTGATCAAATCTATTAATTTTGTGAAAAAAGTCACTTAAAAATTATTTAACTATTTACAAAACTTACTAAGATAAGTGTCTCGAGCAGCATCAACAGTAAAACAAACCATAATAAACATCGCAAAAATTTCTTCAACAGATCTTGTAAAGATTGTAAATTTCAGATGAAAATCGCAAAATTACAAAATCTTTATTTAAACTCAGACTAAAATATTCAGACATATGTAAATGTAATGTGATTGTCGTGTTCTTGGAGCGTTTGGATGTGTTTGTGTATCTGATTTTGAATTGATGTTTGATTATTAAAGTTGTTGATTGAGGTTAATACTCCCATATTGTCACAAAAAATCTTAAAGTTATTTGACACTGGTGGATTTTTGTTTAGGTGTTCCAGGGATCGCTCTTTTGCGTTTTGTAACTTTTGAAATTTTAATTTATTTGTTTCTTTTTAATTTACGCGCTTATTTTATTCAACAAATTAAAAGGAACTCAATAAAGAATTATTTGTTTTAGTTTGATTTCTAAAATAGAAAAAGATTTTATTAAACGATAAAAATAACATTCAAGTATTTTATTAAATTAATGAATTAATCATAAGCTTCTAATGCTCTCAAAAACTTTTCTTTAATGAATATTGGTATTATGAAATGTCTTACTGGAATCAATAAAGCTATTGCTAGTGGAAAAGCCATTTGAACATAAGCTTGTGAATGATAACCTACAATTGCTATCAAAATTAACTGAATGAACTGCAGAAGTGTGAACAAGTGAACTTTTTTTTGTGGACATCTTCTTATGTAAAATTTAGGAGGGTAATTTGATTGTTCTGTAAAAATTAAAAGAATTCTTTCAAAAAAAGAATTTCCTCTTAAAGATGCGATTGCACAATATAAAAATAAACCGTCTAACACTGGAACGGGTATCAATTTAATTTGTTCTGGTATTAAATAGAATGATAATAAAATCAAAATATTGCTCAAAATTGATGTTATACGTGTTTCTCTGACTTTAGTTATACGTCTTTCATAATGGTCTTCAACAAGCTTTTCTTCTTGGTCTGACATCAAAACTACATGTAAAGGAGATTGAGGTAAAATACCATGCATCCAAGGAAGAGCAAAAACAGACAAAAATCCATTTAAAATTCCTAAAGCAAAAAGATCTAGATGAGGTGCTGGTCCTTTTTTCAAATTGTTTGTTGGAGAATTGACAATTTGTCCAGTTATATTTTGATCCATGAAAAATAAAATTGAAAGTGCAAAACCTAATCCAGCACAAATTATAATACAATTTATTGGAAGAGTTTCAATTTTTGCTCTTTGTAGTGCAGATTCAGTTATGAACTCGAATCGTTCAACTAGAATGAAAAAATTAATTAAAAAATTATTTTCATGGTTATGATACATACCACTAACTCCTTTAAAAACATAAACACTAACAGCTGAAAAAAATATCACAGAAATAGGAAGAGCATAAGTTGAAATTATATCCCTTTGTTTTTCACTGAAAAGTTTTCTATGAAAAAATCAAAAATTATCTATTTTTTGTTAATTTTTTTATGAAATTGTCTTACGATCTACTAAAGTTGTATATTTTCAATGAAAGCCAAACAGTTCCAGTCATTAAAATTATAAATAATAAAGTATTTTCTGGTTCACAAGGTTTTATCGAATGATGATTGAGTAATGTGTTGTTAGATGAATCATTGGATGTGTAATTGTAACAAGCAGGAGAATGATAATAATTGATCACATCTATTAATTTTGTGAAAAAAGTCACTCAAAAATTATTTAACTATTTACAAAACTTACTAAGATAAGTGTCCCGAGCAGCATCAACAGTAAAACAAACCATAATAAACATTGCAAAAATTTCTTCAACAGATCTTGTACAGTATTTTATTATATAAGATATTCCAAAAAATGAATATAACAAGACAAAAAATGTTGACCACAGACCTACACAAGCATACATTGCATAAAAATCTACTTCTAATTCATTGCTCAAGTGAAATACAACTTAAGAAAAAGATTAAAGTTTTAATTTAAATTTATATTTGAGTCAAGATAATTACCTTTAGTATATAAAGATACAAGTGCTGTTGTTCCTAAAACTATCATATGTTGTCCACTGAATAAAGCATAAAATAAACCACCAATCGCTTGACCAATTAAAGCTCGACTAGCATCTAAAATAAATTTTAATAAATTATTTCTATATTAATGTTTTTTTTTATGTTTTACCTATTTTGCCATCTGTGTTAGAAGAATTTAAAACACCAAATGCTATTGCAGGTAAAATTATTGAAAAATATAAAAATAACGTTGTGGCCAAAGATTTTAAAATTGTTTTATCTCCTTTATAGCCATCAGTAAAATCAGTTGAATAAATGGAGTAGCGTTTTTTAATATCTTGAATTAAACCTCTTCCTGGATACAAGTAAGTTCTTCTATCAAAGTATTCATTTTTGTAATTTAGTTTTTGATTAACTTTACATTCGTTTGTTAATAATGCCCAATATTCTTCAATTAAAGCTATTGCTATGTTTCTATCTTTTGTACCTGCAAGCTTTTGTTTTAAATTTTCATTTGTAAATAATGTTGCAAAGGTTCTTGCAGTTTCAAAACTATTCTTAGTTGCTTTCTGAAAGTGAAAAGTTTATTTGTTTACAAAAAAAGTAATTTTTTTTTAAATAGTAATTTACTTCACGTTTAGGAGACAATATGAGAAGAATAAATTGAGCTTTAGATGCATTTGGTCCTAAATTTATTTTGTTAGATAATATTGCAAGTCCAATTTTTTTACGTTTTAGTTTAGCTGTAGATCCTCTTTAAAATAAATTGAATTAAATTTTTTTTAAAACTTTTTTGTTTTTAACTTACATAGCACATACCCAGCTTTCATCATAATGAGAAACACCTTTTGAATCTGTATAAATTGATTGAATTTTATTTGATAAATCGATTTCAACATGTCCGATTGAAAAATTTGAACTTAAATCATTTTCATAGCTAAGATCAATATTTTCAGCTTTAAACATTTCATTGCTTAAATCTTTTAAAATATCTTTATAAGTATAAATATCTTCTTTAAATTGAATAACAATTTCATCTAAATAGTGATCTAAATCAAGTTGAGCTCTAATTTCTGAAAAAAAATCTCTTTTTTCTATTTTTTGAATATTCATTAAAGTTAAAATATTTTCAAATTGATCATCACCCATTTTTATTTTATCTGGAAAGTTATCTGGAAACAAAATAAAATTTTAATAAAATTCTCATTTGAATTTTTTTTGAATCATTTTGTTGGAATTTACTTTGATAACTAAATCAATACCATTCTTTGAATTCATGAATTCACGTTAAAACAAATCACTTTTTTTTCAAAAAAGTGCATTGAGCTAGATTGTCTGTCATAATTACTTTTTTTCTTAAATTTATATCTATGATTATTAAGTTTTTACAATTAAAAAGAACTTATTTTTAATAATAAAACACGTTTTTAATTTTTAATTTAATTTGTCAATTATAAAAAAAGGTTTATTTGAGCTTTGATTAAGTTGACAAAAAAAATCAATTGAAAAAAATTAATCATAATTAACTTTGAATTATTAATTGAAAATGTTTTTTTCAAAATAAAAACAAAAAACTATTTAAATGAGGATTTTAAAAAGCATCATGTTTATAAGTATAAAAATATACTTTACCATTAAATTCATTTCCCATATTAAAACTAGGATTCGTGAAAGACATGTTTTTTGATTTATTTGTTATAATTCTTTCAGTCATTTGAAAAGTTGTATTATCCAAATTTATTTTTTCATCATTAGTTAACATTTTGATTTAAATTAAAAATTAAATTTCAAAATAAAATGGTTTTAAAACTTTTGACAAAATATTTTTAAGTCTAAATTTTATTTAATTTTTTTTTAGAATTTTTTCAAGGCTTGTTATATTTCGAAGTTTATTCTCATTATAACTTTGTCATCATAGTTTTAATTTTTTTTTTTAAATTTTTTATTTGAATTAACTTTTTCTCAAGAAAATACCACAATTTATGAAATATTATCTTTAAAAAATAATCTAATGTATAATAAAAAAGATTTTAGTTATTTAAGAGTATAAAATTATTCAAGAAAATTAAATTATTTAAGAAAATTGAATTAACTTGAATTTAAAGAGATTTTTATTATTATAATTGTTTATTCTAAAAATTAAAAAAAAAGATGAGAAGTTTTATTGTTTGAGATCAAATTAATTTAAGTTTTTAATCAAGTATAGTTAAAAATAAAATCTTATAATCAAGTATAATTAAAAATTTAAGTTCATATTCAAACATAGTTAACAATTAACTCTTATTATCAAACATAATCAAAGAATTTAAGTTTTCTCTAAAATAAAATTGGTCTGTTGTAGAAAAGTGTCTAGAAAAAAGTTAATAAAATTTATTACATAAAAGAGTGTCATAAAATATTATCTTATTCATAGTTTATTGAAAAAAAAAATTCACTTTTTAATGAATAATTTCAGAATTTTTTTTGAGTAGAAAATTTTAATGTTTTTAAGTTGATTAGATAAATTTAAAATTAGAAACGCTTCAAGATTTCAGAGATTTTTTTTAAGCTTTAATGGAATATGCTTTTGATAAATTTTCTTTTGTTTCAATTTTAAACCTCATAAAACTTACCTTTAATCTATTATTTACTATTTAATTATTTGAGAAAAATTTTTTTATTATTTCATTAATCCCGATGAAAGTAATATTTTCAGCTTATTACAGAAATTTTAAATGAGTTTTATGTTTTTAGTTAATTTATAATTGAACTTAAAATTAATTTTTTTAGACTAAAAACTTAAGTTTAAGAACTTAAATCTTTAAAATTATTTTTAAATGAATATTGATATTGTTATTTTTTATAAAATAAAATTTAAGCTTTAATAAGACAAATTGTTATATACAATTAGTAGTAAAAAGTAAAAGCGATTTGAAACAATTCTGATTAGTAAAAGATTTTTTTAAATACATGATTATTTAAAAATTAAGTTTATCACATGTTAACTACATAAAATCAAACTTTTACATTTTTGTTTCTAATAATTTAAATTTATGTCTAAATTATTTATTATCAATTTTTAAAATATATTTTTAGTTGTAAAAACAAAGATGAAAAAAATTGTTTTTATATTCAAAAATTAAATTTATCAAAAGTTTTGTTTAAATATTTAATTTAAATTTTGTTTCTTTATACATTATTCTAACTTTATTTTTTTTATTTTTTTTCTTAGACCCTCGACCAATGTTATTAAGTTTAAAAGGTTTTGATTTTTAGTTCTTTTGTTTTAAAAGATAGGTATATATTTGAAGCTAAAATAATTTATATTCAAATTGCGCTCTTTTTTTATTTAATTAAATAAAGCAATTTCTGGATTTTTTTTAAACTCATTTATTAAAATAAAAAAAGTTTAATAATTTAATTTTTTTTTAATCATATGAATCTAAAACATCTAAAAATCTAGAATCAATTATTTTTGGTAACAAAAAATGTCTTATTGGCATTAATATTACAAATAATAATGGAAAAGACATTCTTAAATATGCGTTATTAGAAAATCCTACGTACATAATAAAAGTTAATTGCAACAACTGAATCAAAGTAAATAAATGTATTTTACGTTGTGGACACTTACGAACATAGTTAGTAACTGGATAATGTATTTGCTCAGTAAAAAGTAACAAAATTCTGTCTATAAATGAATTGTTATCAATTGTAGCTTTAGCACAATAAAGAAACAATCCATCTAAAACAGGAGAAGGTATTTGAGCCAAAGTATAAGATGATAACGAAATTGTACAAAAAACCAACATATTCATTATTATTGTTGTCAATCGTGTTTCTCTAACAAATTTAATATTTGATTTAAAAACAATACTATCGTCTAAATCAGCTAATCCTCGAATATTCATTGGAGACTGAGGTAATACAGCATGCATCAAAGGTAAACCATAAACTGATAAAATACCATTAACAATTGCTACACTCAAAAAATAAATTATTTATCTTAAACTCAAAAGACATATTTTCTTACCTAGAACAAAAAGGTCTAAATGAAAAGCAGACGGTTTTTGCAAGTTATTTGTAGGCTGATGAATTATTTTAACAGTTATATTTTGATCCATAAACATTAAAACAGAAAGAGCTAAACCTAGTCCTAAACCAATTAAAATTGAATTTAAATTTAAATCTATCATTTCAGCTTTTTTAATATTTGAAAAAGATGTATCTATTTTTAATTGTTTAACTTTTGAACAAAAAATTAATTAGAAACTTGTGAAAAAACTTATTCAAAAAATAACTTACTAGGTACGTTCGTCATAATCAAATTGTCAATTAATGAGATTATTAAAATCCCTAATGGTAATGCGTAAGAAGAAATTAATTCTCTTATTTTTTGTGTGAATAATGAGCTAATAAAGTGAAAAGTTTTTTTAAAATTAATCAATAAATTTCAAAATAATAAATTACGTTTCTTTAAAAGAATAAATTTTAATTGCAAGCCAAAATGTACTAAACACCAAAACTAAAGATTGCAAAAAATTTTCTGGCTTACAAAACCTTGTATCAAAATCACTATTATAAGTTAACAAATAATGGTCAATGCAAGTACTTGTGGAATAATGAGCTATAAAATCTATAAAACAAAATTATTAAAAGTTAACAGTTAATTATAGTTTCTTACTGAAATAAAGGCTTCTTAATGCGTAATATGCAAAGCATATCATAATAAATGTT
The DNA here is from genome assembly GCA_034509755.1 of Anisodus tanguticus. Taxonomy (NCBI): domain Eukaryota; kingdom Viridiplantae; phylum Streptophyta; class Magnoliopsida; order Solanales; family Solanaceae; genus Anisodus; species Anisodus tanguticus. The sequence continues at coordinate 244,261 of JAVYJV010000106.1, forward strand.
GAATATAATTCATTGATGAATCTTGTGCAAAATTTTATAAGATAACTTAGTCCAAGAATTGAGTAAATTATGACAAATAATGAAGATACTAAGCCAACATAAGCATAAAAATCAAAAAAATCAACTTCTAATAATTCACTTATCTCAAAAATTACTTAAAAAACAAAAAATTTAATTTAAAAGAAAAAGATTTTTATGAAAACCTACTTTGAGTATATAAAGTAACTAAAGTAGTTGTACCAATAACAGCCATTGGTTGACCACAAAAAACTGAATATATTAATCCTCCAACTGCTTGACCCAAAATTGTTCTTCCAGTGTCTTTAAAAAAAGTTTTAGTATCAATTTTTTAAAGTTTTTTGAAAGTTTTTTCAATTAATATACCTATTTTTTTATTTGTAGTTTTTTCAAAATATAAACCAAATGCAATTGCTGGCATTATAATCGAAAAGTAAATCATTAAAGTTGTTGAAAATACTTTATTCAACGTATCAAAATTATTTAAACCATCTGTATAATCGTTTAAATATTCCGGTGCTCGTGATTTGATATCATTTTTTAAACCAGAGAAAGGTTTTAAAAAATGTTTATCATCAAAATAAGGAATTTCTTGTGGTTTTTCTTGCTTTTTACTACATTCAATACTTAATTGACGCCATTTATTGGAAATTAAATTAATTATTTGAATTCTGTTATTAGATGAAATTATATCATCTCTTAGTTTTTTGTCACATAATATTGAAGCAAAAGTAAGTGCAGTTTCAAAATTATTTTTTGTTTGTTTCTTTAAAAATTTTTCAATTATTTATTTATGTTTTAATTAGAAAGAAAACTTACTTCATGAATTGGAGACAAAACTAATAATACTAATCTGACTTTACTTGCATTTACACCTAAGTTTGTTTCTTTAGGTAAAATTGTTAATCCAATTTTTTTTTTTTTCAACTGTGAAATTTTTCCACTATAATAGTAAAATTTAGTTTAGTAAAATAAAATGAAAATTTTAATATATCAAAAAAGAATTAATTTAATTCAAAAAAAATATTTTAATTAAATTAAAAAAAAGTTTTTACATTGTACAAACCCAACTTTCATCATAAAAAAACTTTCCGTTGTTTGAATGTATAATTGATTGAAGTTTTTTTGTTAACTCAAATTCTAAAATTAAAATCAAAAATAAATTTTGAAATCAAAATTATTTCTTAAATTTACCTATATTTTTGATGAAAAAATTTGTTTTTATTTTATTTAAATCGAGTTTTTCTATTTCATTTGATAGCATCTAATTAAAAAAATTAGAATAAAATAAATAGAAATATTAAAATTTTGTTTAATTTAATTTTTTAATTTAATTTTAAAAACTCACCTGTTGAGCAAGATTACTTAGTATCTCATTATAATTTGTTTCTTTCTCATCATTCCAATTTATTATTAAATCTGGTAAATAATTTTTTAAATCAAATTCAGCTCTTACTTCAGAATAGAAATCTCTTTTCTTGAATTGTTTTAAACTTGATAATACTAAATTTGATTTTTCAAATGAATTATTAATTAATTTTAATTCAAATTTTTCTAAATTATTTCCATATATTTCGTTCTCATTAGAACTTAATTGATTCAATAAACGATTTTTTAGACTTTTACTAAATTCTTTTCTACTAAAACTTTTTACTATTTCTAAACTTTGATTTTCAACATCAGTGATATTATATAACTTTTTTAAAGAAGTTTTTTTATTTTTATTTGAATCATAGTCCATTATATTTTAAATTTTGATTTATTCTGGTTCGTAAAATAAAAAACATCTTTTTCAAATACCATTTTATTTTTTTTATTCAACCAATTAAATTTGACAGTTTTTTTTTTTTAATCATTATAAGTATTTTAATTGGTTATACGTATTTAAAATCAGTTTCCATTTAAAAATTTAAAACGTTAATTTGATCAACTATTAAAAGTAAAATTAATTTAATTTATTGTATTTGTTTCAAATCTTTTTCTAAACTTTGTTTAATAATTTATAAATTTTTGAATTTTTTCACTATAAAAAATTGCATCTTTTTTCATTTGACATTAGAAAGTTTTTCAAAATAAATTTTTGTTTACAAAATTTTCATTTGTTATTTAATTGAAATTTTTTAATTTAATTAAAGCTTAACGTCTTTTTTTTAATTGTGTTATTTTCAAAATTTCCAAGTACAAGTTGTTTAATCATTTAATAGATTTTAAAAAAATGAATCGAAGTTTTTCATTTTTTAAGATTATTTTTAAATTCCGATTGAGGAATTTAGAATTAATCAAAGTAAGTTATTTTTACGTAATTTTTTATTAGGGTTTCTTAAACTATAACTCATTTTCTAATTTCAAAATTTTCTTTTTTTCATTTCTAAAACTTCTGAATTGAGTTTTGGTTTTCTAAATTTTCAAATATTTATTTTCTAAACATTAAATTCATATTTAAATTTTTAATTAAAATTATTTAATTATAATTTATTTACTAAACTTTATTTACATAAGTTTTGTTTATTTAAGTTTTTAAAATAATTTTTAGAACTTAACTTTTTTAATTTTTGTTTAATTTATTGTCTAATTTTAATTAAGTCGTGAAATTTAATTTCTTTACTTAAGTTGGATAATTAAGTTTTGAAAAGGTTTCAAATATTCATATAAATTTGATCTTTTGGTAAAATAGTTTTTTTTTTCATTTTAGTCAAATTAATGAACAAAAAAGTCTTTTAAAATTTAAAAAAAAATTTTTTAAATGTTTCTGGTTACTTTGGTTACCAAATGATTCTGCTCAGTTGTTTTATTTATTTTTTTCTTAAAGAGGTCGCTTTTTATTTCAGAAAAATCAAAGTCTGTTTTTATTGATGACAATCTTTTAGTTATAAGCAGATTTTTATTTTTTTTTGTTAAATTTTGTTTTAATTTAATTAAAACAATTTGAGGTAAGATTTTTTCGTAATTCATATTAAAAAATTAAAAAATAACTAAAATATTTCTATTAACTATTATGAGTTTATCAATAGTATAAGTAAACCTATTGTTTAAAAAGTTAGATAATTTGAATTTATTTTGCTTGTATTTCAATGTTTTGCTTAAATAAATATAAATATTATTCAAATAATCAATTATTATTAAATATACCAAATAATTAGTTTATCTTTTGATTTCGTATCTAAATGAAACTCTATACTGCGTATAAAATAAAATCATTTAATAGTTATAATCAATTTAATATATTTTTTTAGTATTATATTGACAATGAGTGACAAAAGCCAAAATGACGTACTTATGGTAAATAAAAATGATAATTTTATTGATAAAATAAAAAAGCTTGAATTTGAGGTTAATGCTTTAAGAGAAGAAAAAAAAAATATAGAAATTGAATTTGGTTTTAAAAGAGCAAAATTAAAAGAGATAATGCTTAAAAAAGAAGGTAGGTTTAACATTCAATTAAAAGAATTAATTTTAAAAATTGGCTTTAATTAAATATAATATTTTTTTCAATATTATTCAGAAGAAATGAATTTACAAAAAGAATCAGTAAATAAAAAATTACAAGATCTAAAAGATAATTTAGAAATTTTAAAAAAAGAATTAGATGAAAGTAAATCTCTTTTAGTTGTTTCTAAATTTGAAAAAGAAAATGAAATTGAAATTATTAAACAAAAATATAATGCAGAAATGGCATTTTTGCGTACAAGTTATGAAGAAAAGCTAGAAAATTTTAAAAGTTACCATGAACAAACAGTTGAGAGTTTAAAAAAAAGTGTAAATGATAAAATTGAAACTGAAACAAACACAAATATAAAAAATCAATTAAAAAATGAATCTATGCTTTCTGTTGTTACAAAATCGTTAAAACAAAAAGTTGGTTCTTTAAATACTTCATTAAATACATCATCAAATAATTCAATAATTGAAGATAAAAAAATAAATCAAAGGAATTCTATAAAAGAACAAGACGAAGAATTTGATTTTATTTTACCATTAGCTCAAGAAGAAACTAAAATGTTAAAAGAGAAATTAAGAAATACCGATAAAAAATTAAATTCATATGAAAAAATATTAAAAATTTTAATATCAGAATTCAGTATTGAAAAAATATGTGAATTAATCAATGCTTCATCAAATCCAGAAGAAACTTTTGAAACAGTAAACAAATTTAAAAAAGAATATTTAAAAAATCAAAAAATAGAAACAAGCTTGCAATTAGATGATAAAGATTCAATTTTAGCTAATTTATTATGTGAACAAGCTAATTTAAGAAATGAAAATGAAAAATTAATAAAAAAAATTAGTCAAATATTAATAAATAGTAGTCAAAAAACTGTTCTAAATAATTCATCAAAAAATAAATTATTAAAATCTCAATCGTTAATAGATTTAAATAATTTAAAAGAAAGTTGTAATTTTGTAAATTTTAATAAAAAATATTCAGTATTAAAAAATGATGATGAAAAATTAAAAAAAATTAATAAAATTTGTGAAATGTGTTCTAATTATGAACTTCAGTTACAAACACTTCAAGACTCAGAATCAGAGCTTATTAAAAAAATAGAAAATAGTGAAAAACAATTACAAATTTCAAAAGAAGAATTTTTAAAAGAAAAAGATTTTCGTAATCAAATTGAAGAACAATTTGTACAACAAGCTAAAGATTGTAACCAAAAAATAGAAGAATTAAAAACCAAATTTAATACAGCTTCTTATGAAATAGACCAAATGAGAGTGTTATTTAAAGAAAAATTTTTAAATGTAAAAGAAAGATTAGATAAACTAAATAATATTAATGTAAAACTTCATAAAATGATTTGTGATTTACAAAATGAAAATAATAAGCTTTTAGGTAGATTTATAATGAAAAGTAAAGATTTACAACGTGAAGTTATTGATTTACCTCAAACTTTAGAGGATTTACAATTTCATTGCTTAAAATTAAGAGAAGATTTAATTTCAATGTGTGTTGCTAAAGAAAAGTTAGAAGAAGATATAAAAGTTAAATTATTATTAATAAAAGGTATTTATTTTTTTTTAAAAGTATTTTGATTTATAATTTTTTTTTATAGAACAACAAAAATCTGATTTTCTATCAAATAAAAGTCTTGAAGAATCTCTTAATAGTGAAAATGAAAATTTAAAACTTAAACTAAATTTAGCCAAAAAAGAATTAAATAATTTGAAAACTGTTCATGAAGAACATGAGAATTTATTTAAGCAAACTGGAGTTTCTATGCAAAACTATGAAAAAAGAATTGAAGAGCTTGAATTTGAAAATAGCGAGCTTAATAAATTAAAAGTAAGTTTTTGAAAATTTAAATTAATTTTTAATAAAAATTTTTTTTTAGATTCAATTTGAGAAAGATATAAATGAATTGAAATTTAAAGTTCAAAATTTACAAAAAGAGTTAGAAGTTAGTCAAACTGTACAAAAAGATTTTGTTGAATTATCACAATCTTTACAAGTAAGATTTTAAATATTAAAAAATGTTTATTTTTATTGTATTTATTTTTATTAGATTGAATTAGAGCAATATCGACAAACTAGTAATGAAATAAAATATCATCATGATGATGGTTCGAAAAAAAAATAATTTTTACTTAAGTAATTATTTGGAAGTGATTATAAATAGCGAGTTTTTAATTAGTTTGCTTTTTTTGTTAAATTTATTCAAGAGTTAAATTTGTTGACTATGATAAAAAATTTAAAAGGTCAGTTTTTTGAAATTTTTCATATTTTTATAATTAAAATTTTGATTTAGCTTATTAAAATTTTAGGAAAGCTTATTTTTTTTAGAAATTTTTTTTTCATCAAAACTATTGATACTTTAAAATATTTTTTTATTAATTTTATTTTTCGTCATAGCTTAAAAATTAAATTTTCAATTTTTTTTTATAATTTGAAATTTAATTTGACAATTTATAGTTTTTTTAAATTTAATTAAGTTATCAAAATTTAGTTTATTTAAAATTTTTTTTTCAGACTTTCATACTTTTTAGCAATTTTAAACTTTTTAAACTTTTTTGCTCTATTAAAATTTTTTTTTTAACTTTGTTTTTTTAAATAGGTTCAACTTAGTGTAAAACTCAATTTTTTTTTTGAATTTTGATTTAAACATGTAAATATTGATTATACTACCTGTAAGTTGTATCAGAAAATTTTTTTTTTTTAGAAAAAATAATTTAATGTGATTAAAGTGCCACAAATTTTGAAATTCTTAAAATTATATTTTGTTTAGAGTTTTGTTTTTAGTCTAGTTAATTTTTGCTCATTTTTGTGTAATCACATCAAAGATCAATTTTTTTTTTTCAGTCATAACTATATAGAATTATCAAACTCATTTTTTTTTTGTATATAATTCTATTTTGTTTATTTTAATTAAAAATAGAAACTATTTTTTAAACCATATTTAACATTTATAAGGCTTTGAAAATTTTGAATCTTTTGAATACAAATAGCTTTCAAGTTTACATTAAAAAAAAATTTAGTTTTTAAAAAAAAATAACTGTGTTATAATAAAATCTAGTCATAATTATTAAAAATTACTTATAAAGACATTATTCTAAACTATTTTAGTTTAATTCTTTCTAGTGTACCTAGGTTTTTTTTTAAAGTAAATATTATTTGAAAGCTCTAATTCACAAAAATTTTTATATGTTTTAAACCCTTTGTAATTTTAATCTAGATGTTTACATTATAATTTAATTTTATTTAATTTATTCTCTTATTGTAAAATTGTAAAAAAAAAAAAAATCTTTAAAAAGCTCATAAAATTAAGAGCCTAAATCTTTTTACGGTTAACAATTTTTTTTAAACAGTTTTATATTTACCTAAAAATAAAGATTTAAACTTTTCTAATAACTCAATAAGATTTAATATGTTTTCATTGACTTTTTTTTATATAAAAATTTTTAATTTTATTTAAAAGTTCAAATTGCAGTTTTTTTGTTTCATAAGATGAAATTTTTTTAATTTATCTATAGCATTTTTAACAAGTTATATTCTTTTATAATGATTTTGAATTATTTAAGTTCAAAAAATTCGATTCTCGTTTAAAAAATTTTCAATTTAAATTTTTTCCATATAAGTTTTATGTAAAAGTTAGAGGAATTTTTATAACTTAAAATTTTTTTTTTTAAAATTAAAAAGAAATAACTTAATTAATATAAATTGAAATAACTTTTGAAATAAATTTTTCAACTTAAATTATCAGTTTTGGCTAACCAAAATATTTAGGTTAAAATTGATTTTGTTAAAATATTCAATAAAGTCCATTAAATTGACTTTTAATAGCTTAAAAAGTTTTTAAAAAAAGAAAAATCCTTATTTATCAACAGCATAGAATTTTTAAATCAATAAAACTTTTTAATAAAAAACTTCTTTAAATTTCTTAAAATTACTTTTAATTTTTTTTTTTATAGTATTTTAATGAGTTTTTTTGTTACATTTTATTTAGTTTTTGTATAAAAAATTGCTGATACATGTATTTATGGAATAAGATTAATGAATACAAAAATATTTTATTTGAATTAGTATTACTTTCAATTCATTGATTTATTAGAAAAAACTTTTTTTTTCTGTTAATTAGTCAATTTATTTTTGATTAACTCATTTTGTTTTTTAATAAGATTCAAACAGTTTTGTATTCAATTCATAGAAAAATTGATTTTTATTTACAATAATTTTATTAAAATTTTCATTAAATAAAAACAAAAACTATTTTATAGTTCTTCAAAAAGTTTTTTTTAAAAAAGAATCAAATTTTAATAGAGATTTTTGATGTAGTTTTTATTAATTTTTTTAATAGATATTCTCATTTATTTTTTTGATAGAGAGTCTGTATTTTGATAGAGTTTCTAATAATTTTCTTTTCGATAAAGTTTCTAATAATTTTGTTTTGTAAAAGTTTTTAATATTTTTTTTTGCTAGAGAATTTAATAAGTTTTTTATTTATAAACTTTTTTTATTCATATTTTGTTAATAGAGTCAAATTTTTTGTTATTAAAGTTTTTAAATTTTGCTTTTTTTAATATTTTTGTTTGTTATAAACTTCTATTTAAAAAAATTTTTTTTAATAGAGCTTCAAATATATTTAATTGGCTTTATATTAAAATCTTTTATGTTTTAAAATAAAATTTTGTCTACTTTAAAAAAAAAAACTCTTATAAACAAATTTTGTGTATCAGATTTTATATTGATGAACTTTAATTTTACTATGGAATTTTTTTTTTAATCTCAAATTATTTTACGACCTGTAATTTTAATTATCATACATTTTCATAGATTAAATTTTGTTCTTTAAATACCTCAAATATATAATTTAAAACTGCAAATTAATTTCATTTTTTTATTTAGAACCACAAACATTTTCAAGATGCTTAAATCAGTTTCATTTTTGACAAAAAATATTTTCATTTTTTTAAAAGCTAAAAATGTTTTTTATTTTTAAGAGTTAAAAATGTTTTTTATTTTTAGTAACAGTAAATGTTTTATACTTTTGAACTCGGTAAATGTTTTATGCTTTTATAGCTAGTAAAAGTTTTATATTTTAAGAATTAGTAAATGTCTTGAAAATGTTTTAAAAGCCTTAAATATTTTAAGAGTTTATGTATTCTATTTAGAAATTAAAAGATTTTAGAATACTATTTGTTAAACTTTTATGCTAAAAAAAAATTGTCAATTATATTTTAGTAGATCCTTGTAAACTGTATGTCAATAAAAACTCAAAATTTATCTGTTAATAGACCTTCAATTAGTTTTTAATAGAACATTTAAAAAAAATTTAAATCAAATCATTAGTAAAGACTAATTGTGTTTATTGAAAAAAAAAATTTTAATCATTAATTAAACTTTTTTTATGCAAAAAACTTACCTTCTACGTGATAATTTTTATATTTCTTTTTTTTTAATTTAAAAAAAAATAAATTTAAAACATGGTATTTAAATTGAGGAAACCATTTCAAAATATTTTCATGAAAAAACTTTATTTAAATGAAAATTTAATTTTTTTGTAAAGTGACTCTTAATATTCAAAGTTAATCTAAAATAAAAATTTTATAAGAGAACAAATTTCAAAATCAAAAATCTGAATAATTGACAAAATTTGAAAATATTTGAAAAAAAATATTTTTAAAAAAATGTTTTCATTAAAGTCTATTTAAATTATGTAAAATTAAAAAAAACAATTTTTTAAGCCATAAATAATTCAAACGAATAATTTAGTAATATTTCATAGATTTTGGATAAAATTTCTTTTTTTTCTATCTTACAATTTAAATGTAACAAATTCAGAAAGTTTTATCAGAAAAAAAATAAGTTGACAGAATATTTTAGTTTTAATTCACTAATTACTTTAGATATATTTTTCTTTATAATCAATATTTTAGTTTTAATAAATCTTTTAATTAATCTAAAAGCTAAATATTAGATTTTCTTTCAAAAATTTACTTTAGAGTTATAAATTTATTATTTTTTCTATTAATAAATTTTTTCCGTTTGAATTATTAATTTTTTTTTTTGATAATTTAGTTAGTTAATTTTTGATAATTTTAATTAATTAATTTTTCATAAATTTAATTAATTGGTTTTCTATAATTTAAATAAGTTTTTAATAAGGTAATTTTTTAAAATTTGAGTCAATTTAAATTAGCTAATTCCTAGTTTTTATTTATTAAGTTTTTAATTAATAACTAGTTTATTAGTTTGTTATAATTTTTATTGATTAGATATTGAATAAAACTATTTAGCTAAAAATTATTTTTGATATTTTAGTTACATTAAATTTAAATTATCAACTAAATGCAATTTTTGTTTACTTTGAATTACAAAACTCTTTATTATTTACTTTTATTTATGAAATATTTCTTACATTTTAATTTGTTTGATATGTTTATCTATTTCAAATTAGGAAATAAATTTTCATTTATTAAGAATTATTAAATTATCCTTCATTTATTTTAATATATTAATTACATTAGCTTCAAATTATTTTATACCTAATTATCACATATCAAATTTTTTTTTTAAAAACAGTTTACTAGTTTTACATTAATTATTTAAAAGTATTTTTAAAATCATATTTTTAAATTTTTTTTTCTTTTTAGACAAATTTTTTTTATTAAACTTTGAAGTATCATTTTATTATTAAGCTTTTCAAATTTATTAGTAAACAATTTTAATTTAAAAGTATCTTTTTTAATTTGAAAGTATCTTTTTTAATTATAAATAATCTAAAAATATTTTTTTCATGAAAATGATTTTTAACATCTGTTTTTATAATGACTTCCGGTATATTAAATTTTAAAACAAAAAAAAAAATTTTCTAAAATTAATTTATTTAAAAAACTTTGATTCCAATTTTTTTTTAAATTTTAAAATGATTAAGTTTAAACGAAAAAAAAATGAAAAATTGTATCCAAAAAACTAAATTAACTTGTATGGAGAATAATTTAAATTTTGAATATTTAAGACTAAAAAGTAATTAGAATAAAAAAATTTTAAAAAAATTAGAATAAATTTAAATTTAAAAACTCAAATCAAATCGAAAAACCAAATTAAAAAAATTAAAAAAAAAAATCAAAAAAAAAACCAAAAATATTAAAATTATTAAAATGAAATCAAAAATAAATAGTGAAATATAAAGTTTAATGAAATCAAAATGTAAAATAAAATTAAAATATTAAATGAAATTAAAATGTTAAATAAAATTGAAATGTTAAATGAAATCAAAATGTTAAATGAAATTAAAATGTTAAATGAAATCAAAAAAAAAGTTAATTGAATTAAAAGAAAATTTAAAGACTCATTATTAAATATAATCAAAAAAAAAAGATCAAAAATAAAAAATTAAGTCATAAAGCTAACTAAGAATTTATATAAAAATGAAATTCTTTGAAATAATTTGTAAGAAAAAAAACCTAAAATAAATTCAATTGTTATTTCAAATTCTTTAATTCAAAGTCATCATTTGAATCAAAATTCAATTCAAAAAAAAAAAATTTTTTTTTTATAAAAAAACAGAGTTTTTGTTCAAAAAAAAGGTAAAAGTTTTAAGCTTTTGATAATTTTTTTTAAAAATTTTTTTTGTTTAGTTCTAAAGAAAACTTAAAAAAGAATATAAAAAAATATTAAAATTTAATATTTTGATTAGAAAATAATATTTTTGTTGAAAGTTTTTTTACATATAATTAACAAATAATGACCTAAACTAAATATATAAAATTTTGTCTAAAAATTATCTTTGAATTTTGATTTTTTTTTAAAAAAAAAATTTCTATTTTTACTAAAAATACATCTTTTTATTATATTAGGTATTTAGTTTTATTCTATAAGTTTTTAAACTTTTTTTTTAAATTCACTTTAACAATAATTCTATGAGTTCGTTTTAATAAAAAATTCTATGAGTTCATTTTAACAAAAGTTCTAACAACAATTTATAAGTTTGTTCCAACAACAATTTATAAGTTCACTTGAACAATAATTTTTAAAAGTTCACTTGAACAATAATTTTTAAAATTTAACTCTAATATTAATTCTAAAAGTTAACATTAATTTTATAAGTTTATTTTAACAATAATTTTATGAGTTTACTTTAACATTTCTATGAGTTTACTTTGACAATAATTCTATGAGTTTACATTATAATAATTTTATGAGTTTACTTTTACATTGTTAAAAACCTTAGTTTGACAATAATTCTTTTAGATTAAATTTGTTTTTATAAGAATGCTTAAGCTATTTAATAAATTTCAATTTAATTTATTCAATTTACTTTCTTTTCTAAATCATAAAAATTTTTCTTTTAATGATTTTTGATATAATTTCCATAGGTAACTTATTTAGTTTTTATTTTTAAAAATATCAAAAAATTTTAATCGATTGATTTTTGTATAATTAAGTTTTTAGATAAAAGATTATTTCATTGATAATTTTTCAAATAAAAATATTCTTGTTTTTGTGGTTTAAATAATCTGGATGTAAATAGATTTTTGATAAAAAGATACTTCTTTTGTGAATAGAGTAAATTACTTTTATATTGTTTGAAATTTCTTAATGTGATAAATAAGTTCTTATTTTGTTAATAGTCTTTAATATAGTAAATAAGTGGTTATATTTGTTAATAGATATCGATATATTTAATAGGTTTTTATATGGTTAATAAAGTTTAACAATATAAATGGTTCTTATATGCTTATCAATTTTTAGAATAAATTATGTTCAATAAATTTTAATATTGAAGTTTAATAGAATCAATAGTTTTTATTATAAACAATACTAATATTTTAAGTAATTTCTAATGTTTTTAAAAGATTTCAATATGCTTAATAAGATTTAAAATATTAAAAGTTTTAATATAGTGAGTAGATTTTAACATTATAAGCAAGCTTTAATAGTATAGATAAATTTTAATATTAAGTTTAGATTACAAAAAAATTCATAGACAAAAATATAGTGAGTAGATTATAATAATATTGATAGATTTTAATATAATAAACAAGACTTAATTATGAAAGTAAATTTTAATATAATAAACAAAACTTGATTGTGTTAATAATAATTATATAGATCAATAGTTCTGTGTTTTGATAAAATTACTTAATGCTATTGATACATTTTGTTATAATTTAATTTAACTCATATATATGATTTTAGTAAATAGAATTCATTTTATTAGGGCTCAACTTAATAGATCACGATTTAATAATGTTCAATTTAATAAATAAAATTATGTATTTTTAACAAAAGTAATTTTATAATAATCTACCTTAGTTAATATCAATATTTTAACAAAACAAATTTTCAAGTTTTCAATCTGAAAATTATTCATAAAAATTTTGAAATTTTTTTTCATTAGATAATTGTGTGGATTTAATTTTGAAAAAATTTAATTTTATACAAAGAGAAACCTTTAAACCTTATAAAATTTTTTTTTTGTGTTTTAGTATTCAAATTTTATTTAAAAAAAACTTTTTAAATGATAAAATCTTTTTGTTCAAATTAGATCTATAAATTCTTGTAAATTTTTATGAAATTAAATTAATTGATAAATTTTCAATAATTCTCATTAAAATTAATATACTTAAAATTTGTTTTTGATGTTAAAAAAAGATAAAGATTATAACTAATAACTTAATAATGTTAGAAAAAAAAGTTCAATTGTTTCAACACTATCTTGAGAAGATTTTTTTATATACAAATACTCGTATAAAAGTTAAAATCTTTAAAAAGCCATCAGTTTAACTAAAAAAGTTTTTTTTTGTTACAAAGATCTATCGATTTTAAAAAACATATGGCTGAAAATATTTTTCTTTTTAATTTCATTAAAAGTTTTAAGGTTTTATTATCATAATTTTTTGTGCATAAATCTTAAAATGTTGATTAAGTTTACAATTATTTTTTATGAGCCATTAGTTGTTTTTTAGTTAATAACAAAATTACTTTTACTATGAAAAATCTTTTACTCTTTTAAATCAAAATACAACTTTTTCCTACTAATTTTCTAACTAATTTACTTTGTAAAAGCAAATTAAAATTTTTAATCTAATTATTTTTTATCAGCTTGATTAAGCCTTCTTAAGCTTAATTTAATTTCTCAAATAAGCAAATATTTAAATTTAAAAACTTAAATCGATTTTATTGCAAAATGATTTTTTCTGAAAAAAAAAAATGTAAAAACCTTTTTAAAAGGAAACGCTTTTAATCTTTTTTGATAAAATTTTTTACTTAATTACTATGTTGATTATTAATAAAAAAATTTTCTACTTATCAACATTTTTCTCTCAATTTTTTTGAGAATTTTAGTTTGTTTATTATAATTCTTCACTCGTTATTTTTCTTTTTAAATTTTTTCACTGATTAACTTTAAAAATATTCTTTTTGTTTTTTTAATAAAAAGAAAAAAATTATTACAATTTAAGAGAAATTTTAAATTAGAGAACTTTTATTTTAGAAAAGAATTTCTCTTTTTAAATTCATTTTAATTAAAATTTTACTCTTAAAAGTTTACTTATTTTTTAAAGAAATTTATTTTTCTAAATTTACTTTTTTTAAACTTCAATTTTATTAGAACAATTTTCTTTTAGTTTAATTTTCATGAAAATTTTCTTTGTTTTTAGAAAACTAAATTCATTGTTTTTATAACAAAATTTTTTGTTTTTTTAAGAGCATTTATCTAGTCAATTTTAGCTTAAAACTATTTTTTGTCTTCATCTTTTTTTAGTTTATTTTAACTTATTTATTTTTTTGAACTCTAAAATTATTTTTCATTAAAATTTTTATTCAAATTTAGAGAAATGTTTTTTTATCATTTTTAATCAAAAAATTTTAATTTTTAAAGAGTTGATAATATTCTTGTTTTAAAAGAGTTAATATTTTTATTCTTTAAATTAGAAAAAGTTAATATTTTTATTCTATAAATTAGAAAGAATTAATATTTTTCTTCTTTAAACTAGTTAAAGTTTATATTTTTGATGTTTAGACTGAATTAAAGTTTATTCTTGTTCAACTTTGAAAAAGTTTGAAAAAATTCTTATTTAATTTTATGAGTATTTTTTGGTTTTAAAGAGATTTTTAAATAAAATACACTAATTAAATTATCAAGTTTAAATATTTTTTGAAAATTTTTTATGAACCTAAAATGTTTTTTTATAAACCTTAACTTTTTCTAGTAAACCTAAAAAATCTGATGTTTAAAACAAAATTTATTCTCATTATTTGTTTACTAAAAAAAAACTTAGCTATAAATTTAAAAAAAAAATACTGAATAATCGATGATTTTAGAAATTAAGTTTGTTTGAAAATTTAAATTTATTTTATAGTTTTACATAAAAACTGTTTTTTAAATTTTTTAGATCTTTAAATATATTCAAATAAGTTTGAATATAAATTTCTTAATTCTAAACAAATTTAGATAAATATTTTCAATCTTAATGAACTTAAATTCATTAAATAAACTTAATTTTTATTATTTTTTATATGAACTTTACTATGTTCAAATAAACTTAATTTTATTTCCAAATAAATTTTTCTATTTTTCGAAGGAATTTTTTTAGACGAACTTTATTTTTTTATTTTTCAAATAAACTTAACTTTACTATTTTTTAAGCAAATTTACTTTGTTTTATATAAAGTTAAATTCAATGTGTTTTAAATGAATTCAAAATTACTATGTTTTAGGTGAATTCAAATTTACTAAGTTTTATATGAATATAATTTTTCTATGTTTTATATGAATATAATTTTTCTATGTTTTAGTTTAATATAATTTCTCTGTGTTTTAGTTTAATATAATTTTTCTATGTTTTAGTTCAACTTACTTTAACTATGTTTAATTTCGAATCTAAATAAATTTTTATATTTCATTTGAAATAATTTTTGACTTTTTAAGAACATTTCTTAAGTTATTTTTTTAATCATCTTTTAAATAAACTTTTAATAGGTTAATTAAGTTTTTATGGTAAATATTCATAAAATAATGAAAATGTAGCCTTTTCAATAAATTATGTTTGTAACAATTGAGTTAATTTTTTAGCTTTGGGAATTGAAAAAATTTTCTTCATCTTGATTATTCTTGATCAGTTTTATGAAAAAAATTTATAAAAAAATCTTCTTAATTTTAATAAATTGAGTTATTTAAACATTTTTATTTCAACAAAACTTAAGAATAAAAATGATGAAAATTTTTAAAATATTTAACCTTTAAATGATTAATGAATCATAATCAATAAATTTGTGTGAAAAAAAAAAAATTTAATTTAACATTTTAGAAATGATTTTTAGAAATTTTAAACTCTTTATTTGTTTTGATATATAAATGAATTGAAATTAAAATTTTTGGTTTCAAAAAACTTTTGGCAAATGCAGGTGGTAAAATATTGTGTAAATAAGTATGAAGATTAAAAATAAATCAATGTTAAAATTTATTCCAAAAAAAAATTAATTCTTTTGATTTAAATATTTAACCGGAAATAGAAGAAAAAAGAATCTTTGTTTTTGAATAAATAAAATTAGGAAAAAACGCATCAAAATCATTTATTTTTCAAAACTCTTTAAAATGAATTTTTTTTTTAACATAAAAATTTCATAAGAAAATGATACTAAAAAAAGAAAAATTCTGATTAAATGTTTGATCAACATCTATAAGCAAAATGTTTTTAGTCAAAAAAAAAAAGCATTACATTCAACAAAACTGAAAAAAAAAGTCAATTTTGTGAAAAGAAAAATTTGATTCGCTAAATTTCATCACAGTTAATAAAACAAAACAAAAAAAAAAAAGCTTTGCTTTGCAAGTTTGTAATTTTTATAAATCATTTTACTGAAATATAAGTTTGAATAAATGCTTTCAAAAATGACAAATAGTAATTTTTTTTAATTGACAATCTTTTATATATTTACCACCATTAAAATTGTGGATTTTTAAACAATTTTTTACTATTTTACTTTTATGAATTTGATTTTTTTGTTTTGTTTTTATCTTCATTTTTTGTTATCTGTATTCAAATTTAAAATTTTTTTTTTTCAGTTTTTTTATTTTTGAAAATTTTTCTTTTATGCTTCTGTTTGTGAAAATTTTCTTATTTTAAATTTTTTAACTTGTTAATTCTTCTTTTTCTATTATTTCCTTTTTATAAAAATTCTTTTCTCTTAATTTCATTTCAAAGTTTTTCATTAGGAAAAATTTTCAATAGTTTAATCTTTTTAACACTAAATAAGTTTTTCTTAACAACTTATTGTATCTTGTTATTGAATTTGTTTTTAAAGAAAAAAAATTAGAAAAAAACTGTTGAGGATTTCTAAAAAAAAAAAAAAATCTTAAACTAATTAAGAATTGAATGATGAAGTTTTTGAGTGTGGAAATGTTGATGAACAATTATTTATAATTTTTTTATAAGAAATTTTATTTTAAGTTTTAATTAAATTCAAATTTAATAACTCAATTGCATCAAACTTGTTAATTTTAAATTGAAAATACTTAAACTTGAAATTTTTATTTAAATAAACTGTTTAAGTATTAAATTAATAAAAATGTTATTTTGAAGAGTGTTAATAGTTTCAGTAATTTTTTTGTAAAGAGAAAACTTGCTAAAAAAAAAATTGGAAGTGAAAATTTGATAAATGAACTTTACAACACAATATTCTTAAGAAAGACTAAAATTTAGATTTACTAATAGTAAAAATTTGGTTTTAACATTTAAATTGATACTTTCCCTATCAGAAACAGAAATAAAAAAAAAAGCAACATTAAAAGTCAAAAAAAATCTACAAAGGATAGAGCTTATAAGCTAATTGGTTGAAAGTTAGGAAGAAAAATTTATAAAAAAAAATTTTTTAAATTGTGTATTAATAAAAATCATTATTTACAACTGATAAAAGATAATTCTTAAGAAAAATTGTTTTATTCAATAAAAGAAAAAAAAGCCGTACAAATCAATTTTATTGAAAATTGGTTGCTTCAAATATTTTTAACACTTGGTAATAGAAAAATTGTGTTAAAGTTTAAAACTAGCTATTATTTAATAATTTGATATATTTTTTAAGAAACTTTTCACTATAAAACACTAGTTTATCAAAAAAAAATTATTTTTATGAAATTGATCATAAACTTATCAATTAATGAAGCTATTGAAATTTTTAATAAAATAATTAAATTACGATGCATAATTATGTTGTAAAATTATAATGAAAAATTTTGATTCAAAAATATGGTACAAAGTCATGCTACAGATTTATAGCACGAAATTATGATATAAGATTATGGGACAAAATTATGATATAAAACTATAGTACAAAACTATAGCACAAAACTATGGTACAAAACTTTGGTACTAAATTATGTTACAAAATTATGATACAAAATTATGATACAAAAATTTTAAATATTCTTCAATGAAAATTTCATCTTAAAAAATTCATCTTTCTTTTTCAAATTAATAAATATACTTTTTAGAAAAATTTATTAAAAATTTATAAAGTGAATTTCAAAAAAATCAATCTCTGTTTAAAATTTTTTAAAACTTTTAATCAAAAATTTTAAAGTTTCGTATAATTCAAAAAAAAAATCAAAGTCTAACATGAAAAAAGTAAATAAAACTTTGATAAATTAAAACCTTTGAATGTATAATCATTTTAAAGCGAAAAAATTTTTTGACTAAAAGAATCAAAGTAACCTTTAAAATATTTGGTCCAAAATAGTAAACAATATTCGATTTAAAATAGAAAATAGTATTCGATTTAGAACAGTTAAAAGTATTTGATTTAGAATAGTAAACAAAATTGAATTTTTTCAAATATTATGAAATGAAGTTAGATAATATTAGTGTTGATAATAAAAGTTATAAATAATTTTAAAGGGAAATTTAAGTAAATTTTAATGGTTATTAATCTTGCCAAAAGCTATTTTTTATTAATTTGATTTGAATTAATAACTAAAATAAATAAAATTAAAAAAGTTGCTACATAATTTTATCTTAAAATAAAAAAAAAAATTCTCTTTTATTTTAACTTCCGGTTTCAAATGGAAATTTTTTTTTGATATTTTAAGTCTTTTATATTTTGAATTTAAATTAAAAATTCTGTTTTATTTTTATGAAAATATTTTTGAATAATAAAGGGTAAGTTTTTTTTTAAATTTTAATTGTTAGATAGTATTTTAAATTCTTTTTATTTTTACTGTAAACATGTTGCTTTACTATTGTTTTTCTTTTTTTTTTAGAAAAAAAATTTTAAAGCACAGTATTGCAAAAAAATTTTATAATGCATAGTTTTTTTAAATATTTTTTATCAAATGAATGAATAATTTACAATTTTTTTACTATATTAAGATTTTTTATTTTAAAATACCTTTTATATTAAATTTCTGATAAAAAAGATAAAGTTTTTTTGGAAATTTAATTTTGAACTTTAATAAATTTTTATTTACGTAAAGATTTTTAAGTTTTTTTCTTCCTAAAAAGATAAGAATTAATAAGCAATTTAATATAAACTATAGTTTCATAAAAAATAAAATTCAGATGTACAAACTTAAATGGTAAATATTAAAAAAAAAAAGAATTTTTTTTTAATGGTATCAAGTATTTGGTTGTTTTTTTTTTTAAAGATTCTAAGATACTGAAAAATGAAATAAATATAAAATAGTAAACTTAAATTAAAATAGTAAAGTTTGGAAATAAAGAATTTTTAAATTAAAATTTAAAAGAAAAACATGAAACGTTAACTTTAAAAAAAAATGTTTAACTTAAATGTGTAAAAGTAAATTTTAAAAAAAAGTATATATAGTAGTTCACTTAAAAATAAAAGTAGTTATTCAAACTTATATTGAAATTTTAAAATAGTTAATTCTTGTTAAAATAAAAATTTAAATCTAATTGTAAAGAAATATAAATTTTAAATAAAAAGAAAACTGCTGTTTTCAAAATAGAAAAAATTCAAACTTAAAATAGAAAAAAATTTAGAGTTTCTGAACTAAATAAATTCAAACCTTTTAAGCTAAATATAAATTAAAACCTTCTAATCTTGATATAAATATAAAATTGTTAATTTGAATTAATTAAAAAATATTCAGTTTTAAATTAATAAAGTGATTTGTGGAGGTGAATTTCAAATAAATAAAAAACTTTAATTACAAAGAGAATAAATTTAAGCTTATAAATAAACTAAAAACTCAAATATAAGAAAACTTGAATTCTGGTTTACATAAAATAGAAAAAAAATTTAAATAGAAATTTATATGAAAATCAAAATATTAAGTTGAACTAAATTAGTTTAATAAAAAATCTTTTTAGATGGTAGTTTTCAAAAGTTTTTAAAGACATAGATTTTTATTAAAATTTTTTTCTTTCAGCTGATACGTTAAAATTTTAAGAAAGATTAGAAATTTATTGTTTAGATATAAAAATCAATATTATAAATTTCTTAAGTCAATTAGGTTGTCTTATTTGATTTATTTTTAATAATTTTTTATTTAAAATGACCGCCAATCATTTTATATACCCAATTTTTAATGATAAAAAAAAATCTAGAAAACTGTACTAACACTAGGTTAAAGGCTTAGTTAAACAAGTAACGCCTATTTATACACAAAGGAAATTAAACGAAAAAAAACCGCTAAAACATAAACGGCCGGCGTATAAATTTTTTTTTTTTTTTAGTTAGTTTTTTAACATCGATGAAGAAGGATGTTAAAATATTTTAATTTATACTAGCCAGATCATTCGTCTTTATCAAAATTTAGAGCTTATCAAAATCTTAATAAAATAATTATGTTGAAGTTTATTTGAATTGATGAAAGTTTGTTTTTAAATAGAAAAACTTTTATAAGAAAATAGTCTAAAAAAGTTTCTAGAAAAAAAGAAAACTGTTTCAAAAATATTTTTTTTAAACAGTTTATTAGTTTTTGACGGATTGAATTGATAATTTTTGAAGTGAAAAAATTTTAAGAAGTTTTCTAATGAAAAAATTATAGAAAATTTAATTTAACTTGAAATTAGTTTTAGTTTAAAAATTTTAATTTTTTTTTTTTGAATCAACTTTAAGCTTCATAATTGTGTAAAAGCAAATTTTTTTTTATTTAAAAAATTAACTATTTGTCTATTCTGAGTGTTTAACATTCTTCAAGAAAAATGTTTTTATAAAAATTAAAGTTTCTAGTTTTTGTTTAATACGCTTAAAGCAATTTACCTAAAATATTTTTAATTTTTTTTAATTTAATGTGATTTTAATTAATTATTTACCAATTGTATGAACAGTTTTTAATCGGATTTAAATTTTATTATTCATTAAAAATTTGAATTTTCAAAAAAAAAATGTAAGTAAAAAAATTTGTTTACTCTTTAACTTAATTATTTTTTTTTTTAAAATTTGATATCTATTTGTTGATAATTTTTTATAACAAAAATAAAAAATTCAATTAAAAAATTTTCTCAAATTTTCCTTAATAAAACTTTTTAGAACAATAATCTTTTTTTTATGAACTTTTAATCTATTTTATTGATATTCTTTATTAAAAGCTTTTTTATTAATTAAATTTTAGTGTTTTCATTATTATGAATAATCTTTTCTTTCAAAAATTTTCTATCGATAGTTTTCTACTTGAATTTTTCTTTAGTTTGAATTTTTCTTTATTTTGAATTTTTCTTTATTTCAAACTTTTTTCTAAATTTTTTTTTCTTAATTTTTTTTCTATTTATTTTTCTATTTTCTTAATTTTTTTTTCTAAATTTTTACTTTTTCACAACTTGAGTTTTTATGATCCTTATTAAGGGTTATTTTTAAATGATAATTCTGAATTTTTTTGAGTTAGTTTTTTTATTCAAATTTATAAAATTTTTGATAAATGTGGATACTGAATATTTTTTGATTAATTAAGTTAAACAGTTAAGCATAAAAAGTAAAATTAATAAAATTTTGAATATTTTTTTCTAAATAAGACAATGTTGAATAATTTTATTTTTAATCAAAATTCTTTCAAATATTTTTATCAATTTTAGTTTTGCAATTTAATTAAGTTTTATATAATTTTTTTCATATTAAGATTTATTGTTTAACTTGAAATTAAGAATGATGTTTTTATTTAAAGTAACATTAAAAACAATTTATTGTTTCAAATTATTTTGTTATTTTCAACAAAATTTTAATTAAAACAAACAGAAGAACATCTTTAAATTTGATAAGATTTATATATAATCTAAATATATATTTGATTTCAAATAAAATTTAATTGAAACTATTAATAAAAAAGCAAATTTTATTGTCTAATGTGAAATTTTACAATTGAAAATTTAAAAAGTTTAATTAACAATAAAAGTAAAAAACCTATTTTTTATTCAAACGATGTTTTTAAAGGAGAAATAAATTTAAATATTAATTTTAAACTATCGGTTTTCGTAAAAAAACATCAATTCGTGCTTTGGTTTTAAAAGCATCTTGTTTTAACTGTTAATTTTTATTAAAATAATGACCTGGTTTTGCAAAAAAAAAAAAAAAAAAGAAAACAAAAATAATTAACAATTTTTTCAATTTTTGTTTTTAACTTTTTGTTTATTTTATTCATTTGTTAAAATTATTTTGTTTCTACAAATTAAAATTTTTTTTCGTTAAGATTTCAGACTTTTCTTTAAAAAAAATTTTTCTTTAATTTTACCACATTTTAAATTTTTCATTGTTCTTAATGATAAAGATATAGTTAAAACACTAAAATTTTTCATGAATAAAATAATTAGCAAAATAATCTTTTGTGTTTTTTTGACTTTTTTTTCAAAATAACTTTGTTCTTTAAATTTATATTTATTAACTTTTTTTGAAGACTCATTTTTTTTTTCAAATTTATGACTCTTTTGATATTTTTTTTTCTGTTTTTTAAAATTATTCGAAATTAAGATTTTTTTTTTCAAAGAGAATGTTATAGTTGACTGAAACTTTTTTGATTAAAAATATAAAAAAAGTTAACCATTAAAAACTTTAAAATTTCAAACAAATTCAGAGAAACTGTTAAAGCTTGATTTAATATCATTTTAAAAATTTTATCTTTTTAATTTATTTCAATCCTTTGTTAATTTAACAAACTTATTAAAATTTTAGTTAAATTAATTTCTTCATCGAAATACATTTGAAGTTTTCTAATGATGTAAAAAATAATAGTTTTCTCCTTAATATTTTTTTAATAAGTTTTCAATATTTTATTTGACTCAATAGATTAACTCAAATTTTTCATGACTTTAAGTTTTCATCATTATTTTCACCAAAAAAAAAAAAAAACTCAATATTTTACTTAAACCGGAAGTTGAATTTGATAACTCAAAAAATTTTAAAAGCTAACTAATAATTTTATTTTTTTACTTAATTTTATCATTTTGAGATTTGTTTAACTAAAAAAATACATTCATTAGTTTTATTAGAAAAAATAAAAATTATTAGTTTTACCTTATAATTGATTAAACTGTTAAATTATGTGTTGAACTTCAAGTCCTCATATTTCTTTACTAATTTTTTTTTCTCTAGTTTTTTTATAAGAATAAATAAGAAAATTAAGTTGACTAATATAACAAAATTATATACATAGTCTTTCTTAAACCTAAAAAAGTATGAAAGTTTTTTTTTCAAAAGTATCAAAAGTTAATAAGAGAGCTAAACTCACACTATAAATTAAAGCATTAAGATTGACTGAAAAAAGAAAAATTATCAGTTCAAATTTAATCTCATTTTAAATAAAACAAATTTTAATATTTTCAAGCTTTAAGAAACAAAAGTCTGGTTAAAAATTTATTAGGAGATTTACTGGTTTCAAATTCATTTTATCTTTAGGCTTATTCAAGGAAAAAATTATAAAAAAAAAAATTTTTTACGTGATTAAGTAATTAGAACTTAATTTCAATATTTGTCAACTTAATTAGTTAAAAAAATTTTTTTTTTTTCTGGTCAATAGATTTTTATAATGTGACTAAAATTAAATTTATTCCACATTTTTATAAAATATTTTAGTTTTCAGTTAAAATAATATTACTTTTTAATATTCATGTTTAGTCATCTTATTATAGTGATGACTCATATTGTCATTTTTTTCAATATTTAAAACAGTTTTATCAAATATTTCATAGTTCTCTAGATAAGCTCACTAAATATTACACAATTCTTTTTTTTTTCTTTTAATTCAAGTTAGTTTAATTTGGAATTTTTGAATAAAAATTTTAAAATTAACTTTTCTTTATGGGATACAAAAATTTTAAAAATAAAACCTATATTCTTTAGTCAATTTTATGAATAAATTTTGTAAACGTTTGTTTTTACGTTTTTCTGTATTCGACACCAACGGCTATTCAATGTCCTTCAATTATCATTCATTTTATTTTTTTTTTTAATAAAATAATTTTTTTACTTTTTTTTCATATTTTTTTGACACTTTACGAATCAAAAAACTTTCTTATTTCATATAAATTAAAATTCTTAATACAAAATTTAAATAGTTCAAACAAAATTTTTAAGTTTAACATAAAAACCTTTTTCAAAAGAAAAAATATTTTTTTTTCAAGCCATCGGCTTTTTAAATAGGAAATCAGTTAATTTTTCTATATTCATAACTTAAAACAATAAATTTAGCATAATAATACATTTTTTTTTTCAATTTCTGTTTAATTTTTTTTCTACTAAATTATAAACATGTTTAAAACAAAAAAATAGTTCTCAATAATTAAAAAACAAAAATTTTTTTATTTAAAACAAAAAATTCTATAAAAATTAAAAAATTTTTTTTTGAATAAATCATTTTGACAACTAATTAAGATCATCAATTTTTTCTATTTATTTGAAAAAAAGTTTTTTTTTTAATAAATTTTTCTAAATAAATTTACCTCATTTAAAATGAATTGTTTGCTTTCTTTTTGATTTTTACTCATAAATTACAATTAATTAGTTTAAGTTTTATTCAAATTGAATAGGATTTTTTTTTTCATTTCAAAAGTTAAAAAAAAAGCGATAAGCTCAAATTGTCAATTGAAAATTAATTTCAACTTTTTCAAAAAATTTCCATACAAGTTGATTGTAAGCATTTTTCAGATATTTATAGATAAAAATAAACTTAAATCAACTTTATTAGTTTGGTTTGGAGTTTTTAAGTGTCTTAAATTTAAAAAAAAATTTATAAGTTTTAATTTTTTAGCTTAAATAACAATAAATCAAATTTTTTTTTTTTGATTTTTTTTTTCAAACCCTCTGGCAGTAAAATTTGTCTAAACTAAAACAAGATTAATTTTGAAAATTAGTCGACAATTTTTTATTAATTAAATTTAAATTAATTTAAACTTTGTATCTTTTATAATTTTAAACTTAATTTTATTTTACTAAAAGTTCTAGATTTAATTAAAACAGTTTCAACTACTAAACTTTTAAAATTGGTTTTTTTTTTATTGTTTTAACTAAAATTAATTTTAACTTAAAAAAATTTTGAAATTAGATTAAATACTTTTGAAACTATAATTAGTTTAAAGTTTTATAGTTTTAGAACTACAATTAGTATAATTTGTATAGATTTGAAGACGAAATTAACTTAATATAGATTTAAGACTACAATTTGTCTTAACACATATAATTTTAGTATCTACATTTAATTTATATGTTTTTGTAATTACATTTAATTTATATAGCTTAAGATTTAAAATTAGTTTATGTAGTTTAAGTTTTACAATTAGTTTATGTAGTTTAAGTTTTACAATTAGTTTATGTAATTTCAGTTTTACAACTTAGTTTATATATTTAAGCATTTGAAAGTAGTTTGTAGAATTTCTTCTTCAAAATTAGTTATATAAATATAAAATTATAATTAGTTTCAAATTATATAGTTGACAACTAATCTTTGTCATTCTATTTTAAAAAATAAAATAAATCTTCAAAATGTTTAAAAAAGGAAGTTCTTAAAATCAGAATTTTTACATAACGAATTTTGAAAAAATATTCAATTTTTTTATTGTTTCATTTGAGAAAAATATTCTTTAAAAAAACAGTTTTTGAGTAGGAAGTTATTTTTAAAAATGACATTCAACTTAAAATCAAAACAAATTTTTAAAAATCAAGTCAAGTCCAATATTAATTAGCACTTGTCTAAATATTAAATTATAAAGACATAAAATAACAAATAAAAGAAAATTGTTTTCTATGAAAGGTAATAAAAAAAAACTAAATTTACCTGCTGTTAAAGAAATTACTTTTTTTAAATGTTTTTATTTACCTAAGAAACTAATTCAAAAGCTTTCATTTTTCAATTAAACTAATCCTCTAAAACTAATTTAAGGTATAAAGATATTTAAAGCTTTTTTTGAAGAGTTTTTAAATTTTTTTTAAATTTTTTTCTTTTCATTTTTTAATTAATTCAAAGCTAATTTAAACTCATTTTTATTCAAAATTAAAATTAATTTCCATGTAAACTTTTTATTATTTTCTATGTTTAAACAAAGAAATTTGTTTTTTACAATTTATTAGTTTCTTAAATTTTCAAAAGTTTTCTTTGTTTTGAAGATTATTTGTTACGTGTAAATTGTTGTTTACTTATTAAAATTATTATTTGTTTTAGAAAACAGTTGTTTATAGACTAAAATTGCTGTTTATACTTTAGAATTGTTGTTTTACAATAAAAAATGTTTTTTTTAAATAAATTTATTTTTACAATAATTTTGATGTTTTTTTAACAAGGTTTGTTATTTTACAAAATAAAAAATTTTGTTGTTTGTATATTAGATCTTTCATTTCTAAATACAATTTTTCCGTTCAAATCTGTTTATTTACAATTGGTTTCTTGATTAAAAATCTGTTTACTTTAAATCAGTTTATTAGTTTATAACCAATTTGTAAATGTTTAATTTTTTTTCTAAAAATAGATTTTTTTTTATAAACTCACTTTATAATCACTTTCATTGATTAACAATTAATTTATAAATTTACAATTAAATTTTCAATTTAGGTTTTTTTTTGGTTTCTTTATTAATTTTTGAGTTTACTTTTTATTTTTAACTTTTTAATTTCAATTTCATTCCTTAAACTCACATTTTTTTTAATAAAAACTTTTTTTTGTTTATATTTTTCATTTCAACCAATTTTCTCTTTAAAACAGCTAACTAATTAGACAATAAATTTATAAACCAATTTTTTATTTCTAATCACTTTTGTATTTTTAATTTTCTATTTTGAATTATTTTTTTATTTTGAATTACTTTACTATTTTGAATCACTTCACTATTTTGAATCACTTTACTATTTTAAATCATTTAACTATTTTGAATCTTTTTTTTTACAACTACATAGATTCTTTAAGCATGAAATTAATTTTTAAATTTTAAATTACTTTATATTTTTGGTTTATTAAGACAACTTGTTTTGTATTAAAATGAAATTATTTTTTTTATTGATTTAATAATTTTAGATTTAACTTTAATATAAAAATGTAATTACTTTTGAGTTTTTCTTTTCTTTCAAATATGCTTGATTTAAATTTTTGGTCAAATGTTTTTTTTATTTTTAACAGAAAAAGATTTTATTCTTAAAAAATAAAAATTTAACAGCTTTTCATTTTTTTTTTTGTAGTTTTTCTTTGATTTTTATATATGTTTATGTTTATTAAAAACTGTTTATTTTTTTTTTACAAATAAAGCAATAATTTATGATTAATAGAAAATTTTTAGAGCTTAATTTTTAAGAATAAAATCTTCTTTATTTTTAATGATGTTTTAACTAAAACTCGAGTTTAATTTTATTAGCTTCAAATTTAAAGAATTCATGGCTTTCTATAATATAAAAATTTGAGTCTTCTTATTTTTCTAAACTTAAGTTTTCATTTTTCACATTTTTTTAAGCTTTCTAAATTTAAACTTTTTTTTTAAATTTTGATTTTTCTAAAAATGATTTTTTCAAATCATTATACTTTAAACTTGATATAATTTTATCAATTTTATCATCTGTTTTTTTTTAATGATTTTCTCCTTAGAATTATCAAACTTATTATAATTATTTCATCTTTTGTTTTTAACATCTAATTTAACTTCATAAAACCTATATTTGAATTTTTTTTCAAAGTCAATTGTTTAATTTCTATTTTTTAATTAATTTTGAAGTTAAAATAGTATAACAAAATAATAGAAGAAATTTCTAAATTTCAGTCAAAATATTTGTTCAAAGTTTATAGGATTTTCACTTGAATTTTAAACTAAAATTTGAGAATTAGATTTCATTAAATCTTTATAAATGATTATTAATCTATACTTAAATAATTTTTGAAGTTATTTCTTTGTTTTTTCATTTACTTTATTTCTTCAAAAGATAAATTTTTTTTTTTGTTTTCTAAACTTCTTTTTTTTAAATCGAAATTTTTTTATTTGTGCAACTATTTTTTGAAATCCAAATTGTTCTTTTTTTTTGTTGTTTATTTGTGAAGATAATTTCTTTCATTAAAATTATTCTGTTTTTAGGCTATTTATTGATCGTTTTGTTTTTGTTTTCAGAGTTGTTTTCTTGAATTAAAATGGTTTTTTTTTTTTAAAGTTAATTTCATCTGTTCGAGTTATTTTGTTTTTGGAATAGTAATGTTTTCAAAGTTATATTAAAGCAATGTAACTGTTTTTTATTTTAATTTATTAGAATCATGTTTTTTTGTTTATTAAGGTATTGTGATATACTGAAATGTTTTTTTTTGTTTTGAAAAGTATTTTTGTATTAAATTCACACCTTTTTTCATTGATTTTACACCTACTTTAATACTGAATTGTTTTTTATTGTTTACTATTTTTGTATTTTGCAATTTATTCAACTATTTGTTTAGGACTTAATTTATTTTTATCTTTTTAAATAAGTTTTAACTTTTATTGATTGATAATTTACGATTTCCTGTTTTATAATAAATTTTTCTCTAAAAATTTAATCAACAATTAGATTTTTAAAATTTTTTTTATTCTAACAAAAAACTTTAATTAAAAATTTCAAAAGCTTTTTAACCGATTATTTTTTTATGAAAATTAACATTTTTTTTACCAAAAATTTATTGTTTTCATCAATTTGTTAAAAAAAACAAAACAAATTTTTTATCTTTTTCAAATGTTTTAAACTATAAAATTTTTCATTATTAAAACTTACATGTATGAAATTTTTATCTTCAAAAAATGTTATAAAGAAAATTTTTGTTTTTAAAATTTTTTTTTTGTTTTAATTCATTAACATGTTCAATGAAATTTGAGAATACAAAAATTGAATTTAAAGAGAATTTTTTTCAAATTATTATGTCCTCATGTTTTAAAAAAAAAAGTTAAAAGTCTACTAATTTTTAAGTGGATATTTACCTACTTCCTGTTACATAAAATTCAAAAAAAGAAAAACTAAAATTTTTTTGAATTAAGTTTTTCAATAAATTGATTGAAAAACATCAATTCCTTTTGATAAAAGTTTTTTTTGTCAAATTTTTTTTCTCATTTAAAAAAGAATTCAATTAAATAGTTTTTTTTAAAGAATATTTTTAAATTTGTCTTAGTTACTTTTGATATAATGCTTTTTTAAATTAAAAATCTTTAAATGCAAATAGAAATTTTATAAAAAATAGGAAAATTCTTTTGTAAAGACAATCAAAATTAATTCAATTTTTCTGTTTGTCTTCATAAAAAATTAAAGATTAGATTCTCTTTAAAGTTTTTTTTTAAAAAAAAAAAAAAAAAAGAAAAAAACTCTTTTGAATAAAAAAAATTTTTAATCTTATTGACGTTTAAAAGTATTTTTTAAGTTTGACAGAAACAACTTTTACAAACATACTTTAATTTTTTATCAAATCATTTAAAATGAAAGTATCAATTCTATTTTATCTGTTTTACTACTTCATGTTTTTAAAAATTTTTATTAACTTTTTCTCAAAAAAAACGTTATTTTTTTTCTAAAAATGAGTTAAGTTAAATTTTATGACATTTTTAAAAGAGATATTTTTTATGAATGAAAAGTTTTTTATGTTTAATGTTTTAAGAAATTATCATATTTAAATCATTAAATAATGAAATAGTACTTAAAAACTTAATTTTTAATTGCTTTTAAAAAAAAACTATTAAAAAGCTGTTAATTTGTTCATAAATTAATTAAGAAAAAAAATATATTTAATTAGCGTGTAACAGTTTTTTTTCTAATTGTTTTAAATATAAAGTTAATTAATTGTTTAAACCATGTTTAAATAGCATAAGTAATTATGTTTTAAGCATAAGTATCAAGAAAAAAAAGTATTTAAATGTAAAAAACAAGCATTAAATAATGGAAAATTAAGTTATAAAAAATAAGAATAAACTAATAAAGAAAAGAATCAACTAATAAAGAATGAGAATTTATTAAGAATAAGTATTTTCAAAACATCCAAGTATAAAGAATAATTATTAAAATATAAAGTTTAAACAAAATCTTAATTAAATTATCTAAAAATTTCTTAAATTCAATTATTTTTTAAATTAAATTTAAATTATCTTAAATTATTGATGTTAAGTTTTTTTTCAAATAATTTTATTTAAAAACATTTTTTCTCTTTAAATTTTATAAAAGGCTAAAATATCAATCGAAAAATTTATGAAAACAGAAATGATGTTGAAAAAAAAAATTTTGAACAAAAGTTTAAGAGTGCAGAATAATTAAACTTTCATTCAAGTTTATACAATGCGTTTGTGTTTAATTAAATTAGTTTTTAATAAAATTATTCTTATTAATATATTTTCATCATTATCATTAATCATCTTTCTTAATTTGAAAATTATCTTAATCAGTTTTTTTTTATTCAAATTAAAACATATTTCCAAAAGGAAAAATTTTTCAAAATTTTATTAGATCTATAAGCCTAATTAATTTCAAATTTTATGCTAAAAAAAAATTTTAAGCAATTGGGTTTAAACCGGAAGTAATTATATATTTTTTTTTTAGGTATTAAAAAAAAACTTGTATTCAAAATATTGATTTATTGCTTTTTATATAATAACTATTACTTAACAATAGGTTGGTCAAAAATAAAAAATGCTAAAAATTTTTTCTCAAAACTTAACAATGCTTTAAATCAGCTTAACTTTATCATTATAAAAATTTATTTTTAAACAAAATCGTATCAAAATATTTATTACTTATTAATGATTTAAGTTTGTATGTAAAATTCAATAAACGATTCATCAACTATGCATGTCATTATAAAATTTAAATGAATAACATTACTTGAATGGCTTTGTTTTAATTTATCAGTTCATGGTTTATGAAAAAAATAAATTTTCTGCTTATTTAAAAGTTTGAAAAACTATTTTAAAATGCTTTTGAAAATAAATTTTTGAATGCTTTTTATGAACTTTGCATTATAAGCCTTATAATCATTTTTATAGTTCTAATTTTCTTTATAAAAAGAGTTTAAAAAATAAATCAAAACTTGTTGCTTAATTTTTGATAAAATAGGAAAACAAAAAATTAATTATATTTTTTGATAAAAGTTTAAAATTTTTCATAAATTTAATTAGCTTAAATTCATGTTCTAAATAAATATTACTAATCCTAAATAATTAATATTTTTATTTCTTTTGTAAATATTTAACTAATAAATTCATCTTTTTTTTTAGGGGGAAAAATTTTTGATAAAAAACATTTTCAAAAAAGAAAAAAAACAAATTTTCCTAACGAGAAATTGATCTCTTTAAAAAAATGAGATAAAAATTTTTATTTTAGTTCAAATATTCATAAAAAAAAGGTAACAATGTTCATCTCAAAACATTTTGCTTTTAAAACGGTTTTATTTTTTTTTAATATTAAAATTGTTTTAATGGAAGTTAAAATATCTAAAGATCATAATTTTAAAGAAATTAGTTTTAATGTATCGAAAATTTTATTTAAACAAACGTCAAAAGAAATTTTAGAGAATAATAAAATTGATATTTTATTTGATGAAAATAGTAAAAATAAAGGTTTAGTTGATGAAAATTTATTAGAAAAAAGTCTTTATGTAAAAAGTAGATATAAAAAAAATGACCAAATAAATGAAAAAAATTTAAATGATTTAAGTAATCAGACCAACGCAAATAAAACAGAATTAAAACAGTCAAATTTACCAGGATCATCATTTTCTAAATATATTTTCACTTTTGCTTGTTTTCTTTATGGCATAGTTTGTGTTGTTGGACTATGTGGTAATACCTTAGTAATTTATGTTGTTTTAAGGTTTAGTAAAATGCAAACAGTTACAAACATGTATATATTAAATTTAGCATTTGCTGATGAAATGTTTCTAGTTGGACTGCCTATTCTTATTACAACTTTAACTTATAAATATTGGGCTTTTGGTTGGCTAATGTGTAAAATTTATATGATAATGACATCTATTAATCAATTTACTTCCTCTTTGTTATTAACTGTTATGTCAGCAGACAGGTTAGTTACTTTTTAAATAACTTGACATTTTTAATTGATTTTTTTTTTTATATATTTAGGTATATTGCAGTTTGTCATCCAATTTCATCTTCTAGATATCGTACTCCTTGTATAGCTAAAATTATTTGCCTATCAGTTTGGACTTTATCAGCTTATTTAATGATACCTATTTACATTTTTGCAGGTATATTTTTGTTGTTTTTACTTTGTATAAAATTATTATTTATTTATTTCTTATTTTAATCTAAAAAAAAGATGTTCAATTAAATGGAAACACGCTATCCTGTAACATTTATTGGCCGGAAATGAGTTTTATGAATGGTCAAAGAGCTTTTACTCTATATTCATTTACATTAGGGTTTTTTTTACCGCTTATGTTGATTTTATTATTTTATTTTATGGTTATTTGTAAATTACGAACTTTATCTACAAAACATAAAAGTCGTGAAAAGAAAAAAACTCAAAAAAAGTCACTTATTTAGTTCTTACTGTAATAACTGTTTATGTGGCTTGTTGGTCGCCTTATTGGATAAGTCAAATGTATATAACATTTCATCCTCCACAACATAGACACACTGATTATTCAATTGGTTTAATGTTACTAGCAGGTTGTTTATCTTATGTTAATTCTGCAGTCAATCCAATTCTTTATGCTTTTTTAAGTGAAAATTTTAAAAAAAGTTTCGCTAAAGCATTTACTTGTGCAGCTAATATTGATGTAAATGCTCAATTACATGGAGAAAATAGTGTTTTTCCTCAACAACAAAAATTGAATAAAAAAAAAAGTAAGCAAGCCATAAGTACTCAAACTAAGTCAAAATCTGCTTTAACAAATCAAGAACAGAAATTTTCAACTAAAAATAAAAAATTTAAAAAACCTAAAAACAGTATTATAAATGAAAATGTCAAACAATTAGCTAACAAGGAATTTGAAGTTAAAGAAGGAAATCAATTTTTATATAAAAAACATAAACGTTTTAGTTTAGATTTAACAAATAGTCAACAAACTCATTATTTTTCTGATACAAATCGATCTAAAAATACTGATGATAAATTGTGTGTGCAAAAAGATAACATTGTTACAAATTCAAATAAAAATAATAATTTAGATCCTACCTTAGACATTAAACGTAGAAGAAAATCAGATTCTAAAATTATAATAAGAAATTGTCAGCAATTTAAAAATGAAAACTTAAATAAACAAAATTCATCTAAAAAATCTATATTAACTTCACATGATGAAATCACAATAGATAAAACAGAATATACTGATAGTAGTTTAGAAGATGATGATATAGTTTATTTAGATACAGAAGAAAAAGATGATGATGATGATACAAATTATAAAGATGATATTAGTAGTTTTAATTCACATGATGCTTCAAAAACACATGATTGTGCAGCAATGATTTTGCCGTTTAAAATTAAAAAAAAATTTTCTTCAATGACTTCAAAGTCAAAATTAACTTTACGTAAAATTGATACAAATAATTCAACATCTTCTATTAAAAAAAATAACAGCAATAATATTGAATTAAATAAAATTCAAAAAAAGATGAGCTTAGTAATTTCAGGAGATGTTGAGAAAAATGAAATTTTTGAAAATGTTTCATCATCAAAAAAAGCTAATAAATTTTTAAATTTATTTTATAACAAATTTGAAAGAAATTCTTTAAAAAAGAAAAAAAAACAAATAATAAGACCTGAAAACAGAGTATCTAAAAAAAGAATAAGTCAAGCAGAAGCAAATCATCATCGATTTAAAGATTTAAGAACTAATAAAATTAAAACAGCAAATAATTCAACAGAAGTTATTGAAGATACAGATATAAATAAAGAAAACACTAATAATTTAAAAAATGATGATAATAATAATAGAGATACAATTAAATTATCTAATACAAATTTTTGTGAAATTAATTATCATCAAAGTAACTTAGATGTAAATTTGAATGAATCTTTAATTAATGAACATCGTTGTACTAAAAAATTAAATAATTTAATTGAAATATCTGATTGTGTTGAATGTTTAGAAAAAAAAGGTGTTATACAAACAGAACTTTAAAAAAAAGCTTTTAGTAATTAGAGAAATTTTAAAAAGTTTAATTCAGACAAAAAAAATATAACTAGGTTTCTTAGTTTATACTTAAAAGTTCTTATAATGTTTTAAAAAGTTTTTAATGAAAAAAAAGTTTCTAATAGTTAGAAATAAAATTTTTTAATAGTTTCAAATAGAAAAAGTTTCTATTAATTTGAAATGAAAAAAATATTTTAATAGTTCAGATTGAAAAGTTTAATAGTTTTAAATAAAAATTTTAACAGGGCCAAATAATTTAATAGAAATTAAAAAAGGAAAAAAAAAAGATTATAATTAAAGATAAAATAAATCAGCAAGAAAATTTTTAAAAAAAAAAAA
Organism: Anisodus tanguticus; assembly: GCA_034509755.1. Taxonomy (NCBI): domain Eukaryota; kingdom Viridiplantae; phylum Streptophyta; class Magnoliopsida; order Solanales; family Solanaceae; genus Anisodus; species Anisodus tanguticus. Next base: position 278,565 of record JAVYJV010000106.1, read on the forward strand.
ACTAAAAAGAAATTTTTTTTTAAGAAAAGAATGTAATAAACTAAAATTTTATATAATATGAAGATAATTTTGAATGAATAAAAGTTTAATTTAAATCAAAATTAAGTTTTTAAACTTTTTGTAAATTAAAGTTAAAATATATATTTGTTATATACACAGGAAACAGTTTTCATTTTATTGTAAGATCAAATTCTAATAAAAAAATTTAAATTCAAAAATTAAAATAAAAAAATTATTTTTATATAAAATTAAAGTCAAAAACCAATTACACAAAAAAAATCGTTTCGCAAAAAAAAAAATTATTACGCAAAAATAGATGAAAAAAATTTGGGTTTCTTTAAAGACGTTATTTTCTTTTTAGAAAATTCATCTTGTAGAATTTTGATAAATATTTTTGATATAATTACTTGATTTAGGTTTGATGATGTTTAGTAAATTTTCACATCTTAAACTACTTGAATGAATTCATTAAAATAGACAGATTTTTACAAAAACATTAAATAATTTATTTTAAGAGACTCTATTAAATATGATATAACTATTGATTTTTTATTGATTTATATCTTTAAAAATGAATATAAATATATAAAAATTGTTTTTTTTAATCAATTTTGAATTATGATAAATTCAATTTCATAAAACTTAATAAAAGTTTATTTCAAAAGCTATTTCAACAATTTTTTAATTTTAAAAGAAAGTTAGATCATGTATCATAATAAATTTAAAAACTAAAAACATGAATAGTTGATTTAGATGAAGTAGATCAAATTGATACATAATCAAGTTTTATTAATTTTACTTGTATTTCATTTTCAAAAAAAAAAAAAAAAATTTCTTTGTTATTTGAGACTTTTTTTATTAAGGTTTTTTTTTAGGTCAATTAAAAAAGATTTGTTTTGACACTTTGAATAATGGAAAATTTTATCTAACTTTAATTCTTTTTTAAAAATCAATTACACTCATTCTAAAATTACCAAACTTTAATTATTTCATTTTCAAAGTTTAACTGTTTTAATTTTAAAAATGTAAATCTTCAATAAGAACCATTTTTTTAAAGAAGCATTTAAAACTTATTTCTTAATAATCTTACTATTTGGGATAAATTTAATTTCTACAAAAAAATTTCTATTTCTATAAAAAAACTTTTTTGAAAAATTTAATTTTTTGAATAATTGTTCAAAATCAAGTAAATTGAAAAATCTAACAATTTAAAACAAAAAGAAAAAGTTTTGATAAATTAAGGAAAAATAATTTCTAGAAAATTTAAATTTTTTTTGAAGCAATTCTTTAAAAATAAATCTTTTTAAACCAAATTTTAAAATTAAATTAAAACTTAATTTTAATTTATTTTTAAATTTAAATGATAAAACTTATTTTAAGATGATTTTTTAATAAATAAAAAGCAGAAATTAGTTTTCAAATAAAAAAGTTTTATTAAATTTTCAAAAAAAAAAAAATTAAATCATCCGGAATTTATGATAAAGAGGAAATTATTTTTTCTTTTTTAAACAAAACACTTACAAAAGATAAGGTCATAATGAAAGTTTTTTTTTCTCTTCTATTTTCATACATATCTAATTTGTTATAATCTTTGAAAGACTATTCAATAATTAAATATAGAAATTTTTGTTTTTGATTAAAGAAATTTATTAAAAAAAAGTCTTAAAGTTTTAATTAATAATTCTTTCTAAAAGAATAAGTTCTCAATTTCAAATAAACATATAAGAAATGTCAATTTGATAAAAATTAATGAAAACTAATTTTTTTGAAAAAATATTAAAGATTTTAATAAGCCTAAATTTTCATTAAATTTATAATTAAAATCTTCAAATTGAAGTTCATACCGGAAATTGATTGAAACCAATAAATTTTTTAATATTTTCAACTATTAACTTCATATTTTTAATTATTATAAATTTTTTTTTATTTTTAATTAATAGAAAAATTATATTTTAGTTAATATGAAATTAATAATTATTACTAGTACTGAATTTATATTATTTCAATAACAAATAACTTTTTATTATTTCAATAACAAATAACTCTCTATTTTCAACTTATATTAAGTTTATACTTTCTACAATATGAAGCTTAAATATTTTTAGCTATTATTGAATTAATATTTTTAACTTATAAAAAATTAAACAATTTAAATAGATTTAACAAACAAAGAAATTCTATCAAAAAAGATTTCAAAAGTTTTTAAACAAAAAAAAAATTTTCAAAATTATTTAAAAAAAAAAATTCGAAAAAGTTTTTAAAATGAATTTTTAAAATGTTTTTAATATGATTTTTTTTTAAAATAATTTATAAAATAAATAAACTTGTAAAAAAAAAATTTAAAAGAAAATTTCATAGAAACTTTCAAAAAAACATTCAAAAAAACTTTCAAAAAAAAATTTTTTTAAAATATTTATGACAATTTTTTTGACAAAATTGAAAGAAAATTTTAAGTTATCAAAAAATTAAATTTAATTTAAAATAAATATTCAAAATGTATCTGCTAAAAAAAGAAAGTTTCAAAACAAAAAACTTTAAAAAAAATATATTGAGAAAAATTAAAATCAGAAAAATATGATTAGTAAACTATTTTCATAATTGATTATGAAAAATAATAAAATATGGAAAAATTGTCTAGGTTGAATAAAGATAATTTACTTCATTAAACTTTAGAATTTAATGATAAAACAAATTTTAATTAATAAGCTTATTAGTTTCGAACATTTCATATTAATTTATGAAATACTTAAACAATACAAAACCACACGCTAAGTTTAATCTTTATATTTCGTTTCAGACTTTTTTAGATAAAAGTTCTGTTTAAATAAATTTACGTTTTAATGCAAAACTACGTATTTAATTACCTTTTTAGTGTTTTTTTTTGTTGTTGATTAAATTTTTTTATATAATTATTTTATGTTTTCAAACTAAATATGAAAGCCATAACAAATATTTTTTAAAAATAATCATAATGAAGATTAGAATATACAAAAACAATTATGTAATTTTTTAAACTTAGAATTGTTCAAAATTGTATAATATTTCATTTTATTTTAAATTTAGTCGAATTACATTTTCAAAAACTTTTTTTTATCTCTTTTAAAACTATTCTTTAAAATTAATCTTAATTTATCTTCTTAAAATCTTCAAAATTATTTAAAATTTTTATCCATTTTTTCAGAAAAAAATTATCATAAATTTATCTTTTAAACTCTTAAAAATCATAAAAAACTATTAAGATATTTCATCAATTTTCATATATAAAAATTGTGGACTATTTTAACAAAAAAAAACAAAAAATTAAATTTAAAATATTTTATTATAAATTTTAAACACAAAATGTAATAAAAATTTTTTTTAAATATCTCCTTTGATAATTCAACTTAATAGTTGACCAGGAAATTGTTTCTAAGTTTTTATTTTTTTTTTCTCATAAAAACTTTTTGATAAACTTTTTGATTAAGTTTTTAAATATAACAAAACTAAAAAAAAAAATTCTAATAAACTTTGAATTAAATTTTTAGACTGAATTTTTAAATTAAAATTTTTTAACTAATTAAAATTTTGATATTTTTTTAAACAAAATATTAGCCAAAGTTCTATACTAAAATAAATTTATTACAAATTTTTCGTCATAGATTTTTAAAACAGTTTTTGTCTAAGATTAAGAAAACTTCAAGCTAATTTTGGTCATAGATACCAAAAAAAAAAAAAATATAAAACCAATTTTGGCAATAGATTTGAGAAATTTTTTTTTTACAAAGTTACAAAACAAAAATTTAAACAAAGTTAAAAATTATGAAGTTCCATAGCATGTATTAAATGTTCGTATTAAGTTTTATTTAAAGTTCAATAAAACTTTATGTATAAAGTTTCATAAAACATTCTGTAAAAAAATACTTAATAAACTGGTTTTGTAAAAAGTTCCATAAAACTTTTTAGTACAAAGTCTCAATAAATTATTATTCCTAAAAATCCATATAAAACTTCTTATTTTTAATTTTGACAAACTTTATTTTGCTTAATTCTAACAATAAAATTAAATAAAATAAAAAGTTTAAAAAAAGATTTAATTAGATTTAAAAAAAGATTTTATTTATGAAAAAATAATTTAAGTGTGAAAGATAAGTCTTAAGAAATTGCTTAAAATAACTTTAAAAGGCTTAAGTTTTTGAAATAAAAATTGTTTCAAAATAAGATTTAAATTTGGTTTATAAAAAAATTTTTGAATAAAAAACTTAATATTTTAAAAAAAGAGGTATTAAAAACTGAGTTTATTTCTTACATAAGATAAATTTCTTATATAAAAAAAGTTTTTAACTCGAAAAAATTTAGTCCAAAAACTTTATTAAAAAGAAATTTTTAATTGAAGAACTAAATTAAATTTAAAATTAAAAGATAAAACAAAAAATATTCTTAATAAATTTTTTGAATTTTTATTCAAAAAAAAAAAATTTAAAGCTCTAGTAGCAAATTTAAAAAATACAAGCTTAAAGAGATATAAAAAGATTTAAGAAACTTAGCTTATATTTAAAGATTATAAAATAATCTTAACACTTTTAGAATAATTACAATGAATTTTTGAGTTATATATAAAAGTTTAGAAAAAAATTTTCAATAAAATTGAAGGAAAGTTCTAAAAAGATATTTTAATAAATGTGATAAAAATAGAAAATTTAAAGAAAATAAAAAATTGTGTTTTAAAACTTGTACTAAAAATCGATAATTCAAATAATTTTTTCAAACTATGATCACTTTTTATGTTATAAAAATACTTTTTAAGAAGTTTAGCTACCTTTTTATTATCAAAAAAGTACCATAAAAATTAAAACTAAATTTTTTTTTTTGTAAAAAAACTTAAAATAGCTATTTAATTTAGTTTGGAAATTATATAAAAAACTTATGGTAAAATTGAGAAATTAAATCAAAACAGATGCATTAGTTTTATTCAGAAAACAGAACTTTTTTAAATTATCAATTTCAGGGATTGTTAATAAATATTTCAAATTCATTAGAAAAAAAATTTAAATTGGTAAAACTAAATCTTATCTTTATCATTGAAAATTATTTACATTAAACGTAATGATGAAAGCAAGATAAAAAAAGTAATTTACATTCAAAAACAAATTTGTTGCTGTGAAGCAAAAAAAAAACTTGATGAATTAAGCTTGAATAAGCGAATTATTGTAAACAGTATAAAGATCAATTTTAGGTGTTCACAAAGGATTTTTTATGAGGATTTTTCTATTTAAAAGAACTTCATAAAAAAAACAAAAAAATACGTAATTTTTTCAAACCAAGGTACAATTCAATTAAAACTTTATTAGTTTTATCAAATAATTACGATTTGTTTTGAATACATTTTTTGATTGAATTATCTTGATCTAAATTGATACCTGATACTAACTACTTAAGCTTTTTATATAAAAAAGACCAACTTTTCAATTAATTTCATTTAAAACTTTCAATTTAACTAAAAACGTTTTCTGTTTTAAAAAATTTTTTTTTTAAAAAATTAATAAGTAAAATTTAATGAAAAAATTTCTAACTAAAATTATTTTAATTCCTTTAATTGTTAAACGTATCAAAAAATATAATCGTAATGGTGCTTGAAATAGTTAATGTAAGTAACAAAAATTTTTATTTTTATTTAATAAAACTTTAAAACTTCTTAAAGTTTGTTTTTCTTTTTTTTTATTAAAAGATTTAATTCATTGAAAAGATATATAAAAACTTTATTCTATTGAAAACTAACTTTATCTTATAAAAAATTACTAAAAAATCTACTCTAGTATTAGGCTCTTGTTTAATAAAAATTTGAAATCTATTTAATAAAAGTTCAATATCAAGCTTTTTCTTAAATGAATTTAGTATCAAACTTCTTTTTTTTTAATAAAAATATTATATCAAAGCTTTAATCTTTAAAAAAAAAAGTTTAACTATCAAACTATGTTTTATAAAATTTTAGTAACGTTCTCTGTCTTATAAATTTTAGTATCCATGTTTATTTTATAAAAGTTTAGTATCAAACTTTATCTTATAAAAATTTAGTATCAAACTCTATCTTATATAAATTTAATATTGAAAACTTTGTTTTATGGAATTAAGTATCAAACTTTGCCTTTTACCAAACTCTGTCTAATAAAAATTAGTATCAAACTCTGTTTTTTGAAAATTTAGTATCAAACTTTATCTGCTTAAAAATTTAGTATCCAACTCTGTTTTATAAACATATATTAAAGACTTTATTACGTAAAAAAAAATAAGAAATTCTTTTTTATAAACAAATAAATATAAATTTTATTTCATAAAATAATATCAAAAACTTTTAGTTTATAAAAACATAGTTTTAATTCATTGAAAAAAAAGTTTGTTTCATGAAAACAAAGTTTTATTAATACATGTTAAGAACTTTATTATACAATAATTTATAAGTAATTTTTATCATGAAAAGTTCAGAGAATTTTTAAGTATCTTTAAACATTTTGTTTATTAAGAATTTCCATACGTTTTTATTAATTGATAATTTTGAATAGCTTTATAAAAGTTTTGATAAGTTTCGTTTATTAAATTTTGAATAAATATTAATATACACAGAACTTTAAAACTTATAAATTAAAAAAACTATGAAACTTTATTCTCTAAATTAATTTTTTTTTTAATTTAAAAAATCAATTAAACTGTTAAAAATTTTTTGTTAAAAATACCATTAATTGTGTTTAATTGATTAATTTGAAAATAAAGGTTGAAAAGAAAGTTAATGAGTAAAATTTTATAAAAAAAAAGTTAAAAATTAATTAATTATTTATATATAAGAAAAGTTTATCAAGATTAATGAAATTAAATTTCGAAATAATGTAATAAAGTATTTATGATAAAATACATATTCAAATAAGTTCTATTAAAATAAATAGCTAAAATTAATTGAGAGGTTTATAAGGCTATAAATTTTAAGTGAATTTCCTAAAATTCTATTCATAAATTTTAAGTTACTATTTAATGAAAGTTTTAAAAAAAATTCAGAATAAGTTTTTGAAACAAAATTCTCAAAGAACTTTTTCTCTAAAAAAATAAATCTAATATTATATTAGGTATATAATTTTGTTTAAAAAAAAAAATTATTTTTTGAGTTTGAAAACTATTTGGCATTTTAAGTCTAATCTTTTATTTTTTTAGCTAATAAATTATCTATTATTCTTTGATATTTAAACATAAATTTATATTAAATTTTAAGATAAAAGATTTTTTCATTTTTTAATCTTACAATAAATTAATCTTTTTCAAATTGAAAATTATATTTTAATATTGATTTTATCATAATACAATTTTAGTTTTTTTATTTGAAAGTTTTTTTCTCCTTAAAAGTTTTCATAAACAAAACTATCATGTTTAATTATAACAAACTAATCTTAATTAAAATGTTTGTATTACTTAAAAATTTATTGCTTGTTTAAAGCTAAATTTAGTTGAAAATAGTAAATAAAAGCTAACTAATTTGTTTAATAAAATTAGAATTTTTAAAATAGTTTAGACTAAATTTCTAAATTATTTCAAATTAAATATTTAATTTAATTAAATGTTTATGCAAATTAGAAAGATTGAGAAATTTATTGTTTTAATTAATATGAATTTATAAAAACAGCTTAAATCAATCAATAGATGTTTATAATCAATATAATGAGTTTACACTAGTGATTAAATTAAAAAATATTTCTATTTAGTAATTATATAGTTTAAAATAAGTTTGATTTAAAACTAATTTATTCGAATATTCTTAACTAATTACTTAAAACTTATGTCTAAATCCAATTAAAAAGAATTATTATTTTGAAAAGGATTGATTAGAATTATTATTTTGAAATCGATTAGCTTAAGTTAACATTTAAAGCCCAAATGATTAGTATTTTCTAAAACCAATCAAAAAGAATTATAATTTTGAAATCATTTAAATAAACTAATTAAGAAGAATTGATATGTTAGAAATATAAAGAAAAGTTTGATGCAATTAGAAAAGCTAAATAATTAATCAGCAAAATTAATAAAAGTAATAAAATTATTAAAGTTAAAGAAAAAGAGTTAATTGTTTAAATAAAAATTTAAATACAAAGTTATCAGATTTTAATTTTGAAAAAAATTTGTCAGAATTAATTAGAAAGAATTATATTATACAATTCAAATTAAATTATTAAGAATTAATTTTAATAATTAATTAAATAATTAACTTAAAGCTAAATGTAAGTTTTTAAATTAAATTATTCTTGAAACTTTAAATTATAAGTGAATACTCAAAATAATAAGTTTTGAACACTTTATTTTTGGAAAACAATCTAATTGAAACAACAATTATTTAAAATTAATAATTAATTTAGATAACGTAAAAGTTGAATTAAAATATTAGTCACAAAAAAATAATTAAATTTACGTAACTAAATTGGTAATTTATTGATTATATTTTCAATAAATTATATAAAACCATTTATTTGGAAAA